>VZTY01004628.1:170631-185638 GCA_013400935.1 Turnix velox
CCCCGCCGGTACCCGCCGACGGGAGTACCCCCAGGCCGGGCACAGCGTGGGGACACTCGAACAAACACCCGGGGACACCTAAACGGGCACCCTAACGGGGAGTCCGCACGTGGACAGCCAAGAGAGGGACGGCGGAGGGACACTGAGCGGGACATCAGCCTGGGGACACCTGCTCAGAGACACCCTCCCGGGACGTCCAGGCAGGGACTCTCATACAGGGACTCCCACTCACTAGGGGACCCACACAGGGACACCCAAACAGTGACATTCGCCCTAGGGCTAGTGGAGTGGAGACACCCACCCAGGGACACTGACCCAGGGACACCAAACTAGGGACACCGTCAGATTGATAGGACCATAGGGCTGGAAGGGTCATTCCAAGGCCATCTAGTGCCACCTCCTATAGTGACAGGGACATCCTTCACTAGATCAGGTTGCTCAGAGCCTCAGCAAGCCTGGCCTTGGATGTCTCCAGGAATCTATGGGGTCTCCACCACCACTCTGGGCAGCCTCATCCAGTCTCTCACCACCTTATGGGGAAAGAACTTCTTCCTCATGTCCCATCTAACCTTGCTTTGATGTCGTTTCAAACCATAGGGATGTATAGGATCATAGAGTTGGAAGGGCCCTTCAAAAGTCATCTAGTGCCACCCCCTGTAGTGACAGGGACATCCTGCACTAGATCAGGTTGCTCAGAGCCTCAGCAAGCCTGGCTGTGGATGTCTCCAGGGATGGAGCCTCCACCACCTCTCTGGGCAGCCAGGACCAGTGTCTCACCTCACTCATGTGGAAGAACTTCTTCCTAGTGTCCCACCTAACCCTCCCTACTCTGCTCTAGTTTCAAATCACTTCCCTCATCCTGTGGCTCCATGCCCTGGCAAACAGCCCCTCCACAGCTTTCCTGCAGGCCTCAGCCATGTTTTGGCTGAATCATGTCCCTGAGTGCCTGGGTGTCCCTGGTGATGTCCCCAAGGCCAGTTGTGCGTAGGAGCCATCAAATGCCCACTGCAAACTCACTCTGCGGGGAGTATCACAGGGTGGGAGGGGAGACTCTGGGGGCTACTGTGCCTGCAAGCACACAGGTCCCCAGGGAGATGCACACATGTGCTGTGCTTGGCTTGGCAAGGATGAGGTGGGATGGAGATCCCAAAGAGGTCATCCCAAGGTGGGAGGAGTCTCCTCTCTCTCTCCGGGCTGTCCACCAGGCAGGGTTATTTTGTCTTCCTAAGCCAGCACCCTTTCCATGGCAGGAGCTGGAAGGTGCCAGGCTGCTGTTGCCCACACTGGGCAGAGGCTGGATGTGGCACTGCTGCTCCCAGCAGCTCTTCTCTCTGTGGTTCCCTCCTAGGAAGTACACTGATGGCCCTGTCCCCTTTTGGACTGGGTGCTGGCTCAGGCAACTGGTGAAGGTGTGATCCAGCCCAGCAGCACAGCCAGGCTTGGGGAATGCAGGGGGAAATCCCCCCAAACTCGCCCCACTCCTCTTCCTCCCCAGCCTGGCCCTGAAGATCTCCTCCCCTACCACCCCACCCCGGGGTCTGGTCCAACCTCTGGCCCAGGCAGGACCCTCCTTCCCAGCAGTCTGCCTTTTCTCCCATATTTTGAAAAAAAAAGAGATGGATTTATTTTGTGTCTAACTGAGAAAATGGTGAAATGGTTCCTGGGCTCAAGCACCTACCCAAGTGTGGGTGTGAGCCCCCCTCAATCCCCAGCCAGTGGGTACAGCAGATTAGAAGCAGTTTTGGAAGAACATCACTGGATGCCAGTGTGAGGCACCCGGGGAGCCAAATCCCTGGGCAAACCCAGCCTAGAGCCGGTGGCAGGTGATGGAGTCTCCTGGGGTGATGGGCAGGGGCTGTGGGACATCTCTCGAGTCTGGGCTGAGCACAGCATTCACATGACAATACTATTAAACTTCAGCAATTTGAAAAACAATCAGGTAGCCAGAGGCCTAAGGGGGGATGCTGGAAACCCCAAGCAGGCTTTGCCTCCACCCTTTGCCCACCCTCTGACTTTGCTAATCTAGATTTTTGGCAAGGTAAAAATTGGATTTGTGGTGGGTTGCAGCCCTGCCAGCTCTGGCTCCCTAGCAGTGGCAGTCCTGCTCCCTGCTCAGGGTAGGACTCCCCCAGTAGGGCAGGACCCAGGAGCAGTGCTAACAGGGATTTTTTGCCAGTGATCAGCCTGCCCTTACTTGGCAAAAACCACAACTGGATGGATGGAGTCATGGGGGTGTTGGTTGGGAGGGAAATGGTAGCTGGGACCATACTTCTCCAGCTCAGGGATGGAGTAGGGAAGGATGGAGTGCCAGTCTCACTGTCCTTCCCAAAGACCTTAGGGTAGGGAAGAGCCTCTCTCTCTGCAGGTACTGGCACGTCCTCTGCCCCTCTCATCTTCCCATCTCTGTCTTTGGACATGGAAAGAGTAGCCGTGGTGCTCTGGGGGCATCAGGATGGAGCTTGCAGCACCAGAGAGCGTTGTGGTCTGGAGGAAGCCTCCCTGTGCTGCATGAACAACTCTTGTTCAGGGTAGGAGAAGGAATAATTCCTATGGGGGAGAGGTGAAACAACAGGAACTACCACCCATAGCACCCAGGGCTGCTCCTGGCTGTGTAGGGTGTATGAGCAGGGCAAGGGCTGAAGAGATAGGCCAGCAAAAACCCCATCAAGTTCAACAAGAAGTAGAAAGTGGTGCCCCGTGAAGGTTGAGCTGGGGGCAGCCCAGGATGCACTGGGGGCAGCCCAGGTGGAAAGCCAAAGCTTGACAGGGAAGGTGCTGGGAGCCCTTCCACTTCATCTCTTTTTTATATTCAAGGTGTGGGTGATAAACCAACATAGAAAATGGACAAGCAGTGGTTTCTCTTTTAACCTGCTTTCTTTCCCTAGTAATTCCTAGCATGTGGTTTTCTTTCTCCTTTTTTCTTGATTGAGCCCTGACCCTTTCCCCAGGGCTGTCTCGGGGCTCTCAGAGCTGAGAAGCCAGGCTTGAGCTGATCTTCCCTTTGTGCTTCACTTTCCATCAACACCCCTGTACTTCAGTGCTTTTCACTCAGCCTCCAAAGTCCTGCAAGACAGCCCCATCTTTGTTACCCAAATAACTTCTTGATCCACCTGCCAAGAACTCCAGAAGGTGGGGGAGGCAGGACTCCTTTTTGCAATGACCTTATCTACCAGGGTGTCCACTACTTTGCTGGCATGGGGTTGAAGGATGCCCTCTCCTGAGCACCCTGCACTGTAACGATGACTGTGCTGGTGAAGGGGCAGCTCAGACATGAAGCTCAGTTTTAGTAGCTGCTTGAGGCTGCTCTTGTGCAGTCCCAGGCTGCACCCTCCTCTGAGGACATCAGTGCTCACAGCAGGTGGTGGCCACCAAGACTATCCTGCTTGTGGGTGACCCTTTGGGGTCAGTGAGGCTGAAAATGTCTACTGGATGCAGCCACCTCCAGAAGACAGTTTGCCCACAGCATGGCAGAGACCTTGGAGAAGCCAGAGGCCTTTTCCACACCAATTGGTTTATCTCCTGCATCAGACCTTCTGCCCCAAAGCAACATCTGTGAAATGCTCACTTTGGTTTTTTAAAAAGCATCCTTCCCTCAGCAGCCTTCAGGCCTGGGACTTTGTTCTGGGAGTGGGAGAAGTGTAGGTTTTTCCCTGGCAGTGAGTGAGGGAATTAGGGAAGGAGCTTGGCATCTGCAAGGCTGGAGGCTGTTGCTGCAGAGCACAAGCCACGACTCAGGGGAGGTGCCTGGGAAAGCACGTCTGCAGCCCTTCACATCTCTCTGTCCCTGATAATTCAGTTCATCTTTCCTTGGGCTGGCCGTGCCTGGAATAGAAACACTGACAACCAAGGAGTTTTTCAATCATGAGTCACCTCCTAGGTGAGGGCATCTCCTGGGGCATGGCAGGTCTCCAAGCATGGTGGCTGCTGCTGACCCCTCTCATCACAGCCACAAACCTCTCTCTTAATCCCACTCTTGCCCACTCAGGGTGATACAAAAGGGTGGCCAAACCCCTGGGACCACCAACCAGCTGATGGGAGAGTGTGGCCATCACCTTGCTCAGTGTCCCTTTGCCCACCCATATGCTAACCCCGATGCAGGGGCAGAGGAGAGTGATCCTCATCCCATTGACAAAGGTGGAAAATGGTGCCCGAGGTGTTTCTACCTTGGGTTTGGAGTGATTTAGCTTTGAAAACAGGCTGCCCTGCTGGGAGGCAGTGAAGTGGGGAGATGAGGTGCCCAAATCCACCCCCCAAAGCCACCTGGCAGTGTGATGGAACCACAACACAGCATATCTCTGTATCACACCCCTCAGGTTTTATACTCTGTGTCAACTTTCTGAATCCTTCAGATCACAGGCTTTAAAGCCAAAAAACAGCCAGGAAGGAGGAAACAAAGTGAGTTTTCTTTCCTGAAGGGAGGGAGTGTGGGAGGGGAGGGAAGAGGTGTCTTTCATCAACAAGTCAGAGATGGCTTGGGCTCGAGCCAGCCAAGACTCCCACAGGCCAGTGCTCATCTGGGACACTCAGCCCCAGGCATCAGCCACAGGGTGGCTTTGGGGAGGTCAGTGGCTTCCTTTATGGGGAGGCAAGTGGTCATAGCCAGGCTGGGGGTCCTGACGGGGTGAGCCTGTGTGTGGGGGAGGGGAGGTCTGGGGCTGATGGATGGGCACACAGTGACATGGTGACAGGACTGCTTCCCCTTCAAGCATGGCCTGATGTGGGGTGCTGATCCTGGGAGGTGTTTACCATGAGGGGAGCCTGCTGTGGGACAGCAAGGCAGGGGGGCCAGGGGCTGGGGGTGTGTGGAGGAGGAGGCCAAGGGTCTCTAATCGTCTTTGTCCTTGGCCCCGTGCTTCAGGATGCGGGTGAACTCCACGTAGTTGAAGTTGCCTTTCTTGTCGATGGGAGCTTCCCGGTACATCTCATCCACCTCCTCGTCAGTGAACCTGTCTCCCATGGTGGTCAGGAGCTCACGCAGGTGGTCCTCATGGATGAAACCTGTAGGGATGGCAGGATTAGCATTAGCAGAGGACACTGAGCAGCAGGACGTCCCCCACCTCTACCCAAACTCTCCCAACCCAGAGCTACTTGGGTACCATTCCCCAAGGATTTGGCCTGTGGGGATGGCGCCTGGGCTGGCAGCCAGGGGCTGTGGGCAGGGGCTGTACCTGATGCCTCCTCATCAAAGCAGGCAAAGGCATTGCGGATGACATCCTCTGGGTCGGTGCCATTCAGCTTCTCCCCAAACATGGTAAGGAACATGGTGAAATTGATGGGCCCTGGTGCCTCGCTCATCATGCCCTCCAGGTACTCGTCGGTGGGGTTCTTCCCTGAAGGACACAGGCAGGGGTGTGGGTGCAGAGCCCTGTTCACCTTCCCCAAGACCAGCCCATGCACCCCTCCAGCTGGGTCTTACTCATTGCAAATGAATTTGATTGCACATGTTCAGCCATCCCATGTCCAAGGGAAAGGGGGGGCTCCCACAGCTCCTGCTGCTCCCCCTGGGTTTTAATGTATATTGGGGGCCACCTGGAACCAAGCTCTGCCAGGCTCAGCCTCAAGGGAGAACTAAACCACGGCTTTTCCCTATTCCTGTGGCTGCTGACACTCATCATCACCCAAGGAGAGATTCAGCAACATCCCCACATGAGGCTCTGGCGGCCACTGGTGGCCCTGGCACTGCTCCTACCATGGCTGCACGGGGGATGGTTTCACCTCCTCTGCTTGAGGTTTACCTGCCCCCAACACCCGGCCCCTCTGTGCTCCAGAGGTACAGCTGCAGGGGAGGAGGACAGGAAGGACATCCAGAACAGGTTTGGCTGCCATGTCAATCATTGACAGACCTCCCAAAGCCTGGTGAAGCTACTGGGAAAGAGAGGTGGGAGCTGTGGCCTGCAGTGAAGGAGAACAGGTTGTGGGTGCAGAGCATGGCCAGACCTGCAAGTCCCAACTGTGCCAGCACAGGGACCAGCCCCTTCTGACACCCAGGCAGAGAGAAAGGGGGGAGCTTTTTCCTGAAGGAAATGACCCCAGGTACTATTATGGGGTGAGACTACTCACAAGCTCAGTGGCTGCTGTCAGCTCCTAGGACAGAGCTTCTCTGACCCCAAAGGCCTTTTCCCTGCTAGTGAGCAGGGCTGTAAGGACAACGCACTGAGATGCTGCTCTTGGGGCCATCTACAGAGAAATCCATGTCCCACCTCACCCCAATTTTGGAGCCAGCATGGGGCTGGCCCAAAGCTTCTCCCTGAAGCTGGGTGTGTGGCCCCAGGTCACCCAGCAGCTCCCACTTGCTGGGCATTGAGGACAGAAGGGCTGGGGGACATGTGGGGACAGGTGAGAAGGGTCTCCTCACCGAGGGAAGCCAGCATGTCGTGAAGATCCTCCTTGTCAATGAACCCATCGCGGTTCTGGTCGATCATGTTGAAGGCTTCCTTGAACTCCTGGATCTGTGACTGGTCAAACATGGCGAAGACATTGGAAGTGGCACGCTGAGGGCGCTTCTTGGTGGTCTTAGCTTTGGCACGTTTGCTGGACATGTTGGCAGCTGGGGTGGTGCCTGTGGACAGAGCAGCAGGAACATCAGCAGGACTGGGAACAGGCAGGGCTTGGGAAGCCCAAGCAGAGGTAGGGACACACCACTCCACACAGCTCCAGTCCCGTGCCTCAGTTTTCCTGGCTGTCACACAACTTGGCAACAGCCAGATAATGTGGTGACAGGGTCAGACATGGGGACCAGGTGAGACCCAGGCTCTAATGAGTCTCCTGTGAAGCCACAAGAGCAGGCAGTGCCCACCAGCACCCCTTCTGCTGGGCTGCTCCCGGGGGCTGGAGGGTCCCTTTCTGTGCCCAGGCTCCCTGCCTTAGTCCCCAAGCCCTCAGACCTATTTGTCATCTGTCCCCTTTGTGTCCCAGGTACAGGGAGGGATGCTGAGCTCAACACCCAGCTGGGAGGAGCATGGAGATGAGTACACAGCGTTTTGGGTGAAGCTCAGCCATAGCCACCTCACTCCTGGGGCTTCTCTCCTGCTGTGACAGGGTTCCCTCAGCCCCACTCAAGGGCTATGGGGCTCCCTTGCACCCACAGCCAAGCTCCTGGGGTGACAGGGCTCCCTGCCCACCTTCCATTTTGGAGCCCCCAGCCACCTCCTTGAAGGGCTGAGGGGAGCCAAGCAGGCAGCACCCAGAGGGAAGGGGTTATCTGCTCTGGGCACATTCTTCACATACCACTGCCTCCCTTCCCCCTCCCTCCTGCTCCATTCACCCACCCATCCATCCCACCTTCTGCCCCCCACAGGCCAAAGAGCCACTCTCTGCCTCTTTCCCTCCCTCCTGGCACAAAGAAGTGCCTGAAGCAGAGCGGACAGAGGGCTGGTGGAGCTCTGGGGGGCTGCAGAGGCTCCGCAGCAACTGAGAAACACCAAGACCACACGGTGCTGAGAACTGGTGCTATTGTGACAGGTAACAAATGCCAGGAGAAGGAAACAGCCCAGACAGGCAAAGAAGGGGGAAGCAGTGGGGTGACAGACCCTTGGGGACATGGCTGGGGCAAGGCACATCCAAAGTAAGATCACAGCAGGAGAAGGGGGCCTTTATAAAGGAAGTTCCTGCCCCCAGACCCAGCAGAGCCCTTTCCCTCCAGTGGGCTGGTACCTGAGCCACTTCACAGCATCCAGCAGTAGTTTGGTGTTGCCAGGCTGAGGATGGCAGACACCCTACACCATGGGTGCTGGAGACCCAAACAGGATCCGTACGTGTGCTCAGCATCCCCCAGTGACCCCCATGTTGCCTGAGATCTCCCAGTCACATCCCAGCCAGTGAAACTTAGTGAGGTGCCAGCAAAGCCCCAGCTGGCAGAGGGATGGTGTCAGCTGCCATCCTAAGCCTAAGGCATGGTCCTAAGACAATGTCTGGGGTGGGGTCAGTCCAATGGAGAGAAGGTGCCCAAAGCCCTCACAGAATCATAGGAAGGTTTGGGTTGTAAAGGACCTTAAAGATATCTAGTTCCACCCTCCTGCCATGGGCAGGGACACCTCCCACTTGACCAAGTTGTTCAGCGCCTCATCCAGCCTGGCCTTAAACACCTCCAGAGACGGGGGAATCCACAACCTCTCTGGGCAGCCTGTTCCAGTTTCTCACTATCCTCACAGTAAAGAACTTCTTTCTTATCTCCAGCCTAAATCTCCCCTCTTCCAATTTGCATCATCTTTCGACCATGGCCTTTTCTCCTTCACATGCAGCCCTGTGCCTCAGTTTCCCACTCTGGGTCAGTGTCTGCCACAGGTGCAGGGGGAAGGTGAAATGAATGGAATCTGGATGAATCATACTCTGCTCTGCCCTGTGCCCCTTGCAACTTGCCACAGTGGGGCTGTGGGGGTTCCTCCGGGGCACAGCTAAGCAGCCACACCATCTTGTGTGAAACAACACCCCAGAAGGCCATCATTCAAGCCTGTCATCTCCAGCCATCCCAGAGTGTGCGCCAAGATCCATTTTCCAGCCAGGATCTCAGCAGTGACACAACTGGGGGGACTGGGGGTTTTGGCAGCATCTCCCCAGGCCAAAGCATAGAGCACAGAGCAGAGCAGAGCAAACAGCCTTCTCCTGCCCCCACACAGCTCCTGCCACTGCTCCCCACACCCTACCTGCTTCCCAGCCTTTTCCCTGCCCTCCTGCTCTCCCTCTTTCAAGAGGCTGCAGTGACCACCAGCCCAGTCCCCAGGCTCCCCTACCTGGGCTGTGCTGGAAGGACATCTCTGGTGTCACCTTAAGTGCCACATCCCAGCTACTGCCCAGGACATGGAGTCCAGCCAGGCTGGACTGGGGGCTGAGGGCTGGTGGGTCTGGCGACTGTTCCCCCAACCCAAACACCCACTCCCATCCCGTGGTGGGAGGGGTGCACTGCACCAGAGAGGCTGGCAGCACCAGCCCAGTCCAAACTGGGCCCTTCATCTGCAGGAGGTCCTGCTCCATGTCCCCTCCTTGTCCTCCCTGAGCCCCTGTGGTGGTGGATATTGGGAAAGAAAACATACCTCGGCCCCCTCCCTTGCCCTGCCTCCAGCTGCCCTGGCTGGCACCAGCCACCAAATCCCTGTCCCCCAAATGCTTCTTCTGGGAAAGAGACAATTGTCAGCGCAGCCATCTGAGGGAGCAAAGAACCCGCCCATGTCCTTGCGGGGCAGGAGATGTCCCCTCTCACAGCCCATCTCTCTCCTGCTACTTCCTCCAGCATCACTGCACCAGGAACTTCTCTGCCTGTCCTGCCAGCCCTGGCTCTCTCAGCCAGATCCAGCGAGAGAAGCTCATCCACCGGCTCTTGGCTCCAGACTGACCTTTCAAAACACGCTGAGCTATTGTCAGAATCATTAGCAGAAGAATACAGAAATAAGTGGGAGTTTTGAGTTAATATAATCCAAATATTTACCCTGCCCCACCTGTGAGCAGCAGAAGAAACATGGCTTGGCACCCTCTCCAGAGAGATGGTTCTCGTTAGGGGGATTAAGTATGATCTTTAAAGCACATGGTTTTCTGTTTGATCCAAAATTTGCCCTGAAAAGGTCCAGCTCTGCCTGGTCCTCTCTTAATCGCTCTGTTCCTGATGTTAGCAAATCTGAGGACGGTTGGGGCTTGGGAAAATAGTGTTTTGGGTCAGAGTGGGGAAAGGTGCCTCTTACACAAGACACAAGTGATTTGCAGGGAGTCAAACTGGGATCTGCCAGGGGCCATCCATACTCCACACCAGGGCTCAATGGCCAAGCTCCTGTGTTCTTCCAGCTCATGCTGTCTGGAATTCCCAAAAACCCAGTATCCAGAGCATTTCAGAGAATGACACCCTGCTCAAATGCCTGTATTTGGCTGAGCCAGTGAGGGCAATCACCAAACCTCCATCTTCCTCCTTGGCAAGAAGGAAACTCATGGAGCCCTGCTGAGAGTCCTGTCCCAGTGTTGCTCCTGTTCAGGAGCCCAAGTCTTGGGAAGAATCACACAGGGTGAGACCCCTGCCAGCCTGGCACAAAAACCACATGCTGATAATCTCTGGCTGCCCTTGTTCCCTTCTCCTTCAGCCACCGCACCTGCCAAGAGCATCTCCCTGCCTCCTGCATCACCAGGCTTGAACCTCCTGCCCCCAACCTCTGAGAGCCAGACCTAAGGGGCCTTGGGGAAGGTTTAAAACACAGGTCAGTAAAGAAAATAGTTTAATTTTTAAGGGAAAGAGCAAAGAGCCACAGTTATCAGAAAAATAAACAGCCATGTGTTTCCTTCTTGGTAAAACCAAGTGAGAGCCTCCATCCTGCTGATAATTCCTGACCATGCTGGGGTGTGGGGATGAGCCAAAGGGACATGGCAGTGCCCCTGGGGCAGGTCAGCCCATTCTGTTCCAATTCTCCTTCTTCCTGCCTGCTCTCACCCTTCCCTACCCCACATCTCCTCCTGTGCTGCTCCAGTTCCCTGTCCCAGAGGGAAACCACAGCAGCAGAGAGGGAGCTGCTACTGGGCTGGTGGCACAAAAGAGGGCTGCCCTGGCTGGGAAGGGACAGCCAGCACCCCTCAGCATGCCAGCAGCCTGTCCCCAGGCTCTGAGGGCTCCCATGCTTTCAGAATCTAGTTCTGTCTTGAGCTTCCTTTCAGCCAAGGGCAACCACGCTGGTGAAGGGTCTGAAGAATAAGTCTTATGAGGAGTGGCTGAAGGAACTGGGATTGTTTAGCCTGGGGAAAAAGAGGCTGAGGGGAAACCTTATTGCTCTCTATAGGTACATGAAAAGTGATAGTAGAGAGGTGGTCAGTCTCTTCTCCTGAGTAACAGGTGATAGGACAAGAAATGGCCTCCAGTTGCACCAGACTGGATATTGGGAGAGATTTTTACACTGTAATGGTTGTCAAACATTGGAAGAGGCTGCCGCCCAGGGCAGTGGTTGAGGCACCATCCCTGGAGGTGTTTACGAGATGGGTAGACATAGTGCTCAGAGATATGTTTAGGTCAGTTAGGTTGATGGTTGGACTAGATGATCTGAAAGGTCCCTTCCATCTAAGATGATTCTATGACTCTATAAGCTGTGGTCACACAGAACATGCTGCTGAGCATTTCCCCAAGGGTGGCTTCTATGAAGCTGGCCACGCAATGGCTGGAACCACCTCCAAAAGTGCCAGCAAGGCTCTGGCACCATATGAGGCTGCCCCACACAGGGGGATGTCACCTCCTGCTTGCAGCAAGCTCCTCTCTGCCCCTTGCTCCTTCCCACCAAGTTCCAGACCTTGCGGTGCCTGTGTGACCCTTCCAAAGTACAACTTTGTCTTGGTGAGAAGACAGTGCTGAGAGACCACCACCTCGCAGAAGACCCATCGTTCTTCTCATGCCTGAGGAGGCTGAGAAACAGACCATGGGGCAGAAGGTCTTCATGGCCTCAGGCCACCAGCCCTGGTGCTGAGTTGGGTATTTTCCCAGGAGAAGAAAAGGCTCACCTCGGCAGGGGGATCTGGCCGCAGCTCCTCAGAGGGGGTGGTGACCGCAGACTCCTCCTACAGCCGCGCAGAGCCTGCCAGCAAGAGGAAAAAATTCAAGTGACTGAAGAAACCCAACCATCTTTGGTCAGCAGCAGCATCTGTTGACACTTGGGAATGTTGCGCTCCAAGAATGTCCTGCTCCAACTTCCACCTTCTCCTCCATGCTTCTGAGCCTCCCTGGCTTTTATCAGCGCGCTAGCATTTTGTACCGACAGCACAGGCAGGGAGGGAAGCCAAGAGGAACCTCAAAGTTCTCATGGCTAAAGCTAAACAAAACACAGAGTTCCTGTGTTCGGGACCGAGGAAGGGAGCTAAAGAAAGCTCTGCTGCCTCCCTGCCATGTGTTCCCTGAAGGTGCTCCCTGGACACCGCAGACATCTCTGGAGCGTCTTGGCTCTGGTCATCAGCAAAAATTCTCGGAGACAGAAGCAGATACTCCAGACGGGAAGAGCTCGCTCGGAGCAGGAGCGGGTGCAGGACCTACTCCGGCAGCGCTGCCGTCCCGGGAACTGGGATGGAACTCCAGGGATGGAGTTTGGGAAAGCTTTGCTCGAGACCCATCCTCGCCTCCCCCGCTGGGTCCCGGAGAGCGGCTGTCCCCACCGGCCCGGGACACACCGGCGCTTCTCCTGCCGCTGCTGAGCCCCGCACCATCGGGCTCCCGGCGGCTGCTCCCTCCCGCTCCCCCCTCCCGTCCTGCCGTTTCTCCTCAGCTGTCCCCGCTCCATCACCGGCACCACCCTGCCCAGCCCAACGGGATCACCGGCTCCAACAGGATCACTCGTACCACCCCGCCTGCTCCAACGGGACCGCCCCGGCTCCATCCCTCCCGCTCTATCGCGGCTGTCCCCGCTCCTTCCCTCCTGCTCTAACGGAACCGCCCCGGCTCCATCCCTCCCGNCCTCCCCTGCCCTCTGGGCTCCGGTCCCGCCCGGCGGAGCCGCCTCACCTGGAGCGGAGCGGGGGAGCTGCGGGGCGGCCGGCGCTGCTCTGGCGGGGCCCGTTTCGCGACGCTACCCTCGGGGCGGTGCCACCCGCCCCGTCCCGGCCCATCCCGGCCCGGCTCGGCCCATACAAGGCAGAAGAATGCGGCGGGGCCGGGGCGGTGGGACGACGCTGCCAGCCTTATATAGACGAAAGGGCGGCGGGGGATAGCGGGGACCCGTGCGTCCGCCGTCCCGTGGGGAGATGCGCTGAGCCGGGGACGCGCCCGGCGGGGGCTGGGGACCGTCGCGTCCCCGTGGGCGTTTTGATGGCTCCCTGCTTGGGAAGGCAGGGGGACACAGTGGTGAGCAGAGCTGTGGGCACCCACCCGTGACAGCAGACCACGGGCTCACCCCGGGCTTTCTGGAGCAGGTCAGAGGGAGCAGGCAGGGACGGGGCTGCCTAAGGGCCAGCCGTCAGTCTTCTGCCCTGGAGAAGCCTCGAGGGCACTGGAAGGTGCAGGGGGCTCGGCTGGTGGCCCACTGGGACCAAGCTGCAAAGGGAAGGATGGTCACAGAGTCCGGGCTGGCACTGAGCCCCGCCTCTGCCAGCCCCAGCAGGACGAGTTTAAATATCTCCAAGTTCCTCTAAGAAGTTCCATGGAGGGGAGAACAGCCAGACTTGCCCCGTTCCCAAAGCCAGGGTCCGGAGCACAGCAGGACAGGGATGGGGAGCTCCCTCCCATTGCTGGGGACAGGCACCAGTCCTGCCCGGGGACATTCCTCCAGACCAGCAGATCTTGCTCACATTTCCTTCCATCAGCAGCCCTACACCACATCCCAGTCCAGCAGCCACACAGAGGAGATCCCATCCAGGCCCTGTGGGCTCCCCCTCAGGAGAGCGATGCTCTCCCCAGCCACCTCCCAGGGGGGTTTGTGCTTGATTGGGAGGACACCATGACACTGGGGCCAGAACACAGAGGAGCAGTTGAGAGGGACCCAGTCAGCCTGGGGACCAGCAACCACAGCAGGAATGCTGTGTCCAGGTGCTGCTTGCAGCTCCATCACTGCCCATGGAGAGGTGGGAGGACAAGGAGGACTCTGCCATCACTTCCCATGGCAGAGCCACACTGAGCACAAGGGCTGCAACACAGGGGAAGAGCAGGACCCAGCAGTGACCAATTGGTCTCCAGCTGCTGTCCTCCTGTGGGCCATTGCTACAAATGACAGTTAAAGAAACAAAACACACAAGGGGTTGTGATGAGGGCTCTGGGAGCTGAAGATGCTTTTGAAGTCCAAAAGTATCTTGCACTGTTTGTATTTAAATGCCACGGTCTAAGCTGAAAGTGATTAGAGGTCTGGAACTAGGCCTCATCTGCTAGCTCCTCTCTGTGTCAACCACACTCAGCTCAGGCCACCCCTGAAGCTTCCCAGCTCCTGCTGAAACCAACAATGTGGTGGTGGCTCCTGAAGTCCTCAGCACCAGTGGGGAGCAGCCAGGCTGCTCAGCACAGCATTCACCACTTTCTACAACACAAAAACCCCTCAGGCCTGGGGTTTGTTATCAGGGGAAGGGGCAATCAAAGAGAGAACCTCGCCCCGAGTCAGCGGGGATGGGCATGAGAAGGTCAGGGAAGAATGGCCCTGTACTGAGGCCCCTCACAGGGCTCTGCTCTCACTGACACTCACAGGGTTCACAGTAGGATCAAGGTCTTCCAGAAACACCTTTAAGTGAACCCAGCACTGTAAGACTAAATTGCTCATCATGGTGCCCACCACCCATGCAAACCCTCTCTGTCCCCTCTGAAGAGAGTAACGGTGAATAATTCCCAACCAAACATGCTGCCTACCCCACAGAATCAGTGATCGAGGTGGGAAAGAAACTTAAAGCCTCCCATTGCCACCCCCTGCCCTGGGCAGGGACACGTCCCACCAGCCCAGGTCTCTCCCAAGCCCAACCTGCCCTTGAACCCCTTCCAGGGCTGGGGCAGCCACAGCTTCTCTGGGCAGCCTGGGCCAGGGGCTCACCCCCCACACACCAAAGAATTTCTCCCCCAGATCTCACCTACATCTCCCCTCTTTCAGTGTAAAACCTTTCCTCCTTGCCCCATGGCTGCTCTCCCTGCTCCACAGTCCCTTCACAGCTTTCCTGGAGTCCCTTTGGGGACTGGAAGAGGCTCTAAGGTCTCCCAGAGCCTTCTCTTCTCCAGGCTGAACTCCCCCAGCTCTGAGTTTCCCCCTTCCCAGTAGAGGGGCTCCAGCCCTCTGGCCCCGCTCCGGCAGCTCCGTGTCCTTCTGCTGTTGGTGCCCCCGAGCTGGAGGAGCAGAATTCCCAGTGGGTTTTTCACCAGCTGCCGGACACCACAGCTCTCATAAGAATACAAAAAGCAGCCCGGTCTTCCTCACTCCTCACGCCACTGTTCCATCTGCCAACAGCCCGAGAGCGGGGGCTGCAGACGGGGCGGGGGAGTAGGGTTCTCTGAAGACCCCGGGACGGACACGGCGGGAGAGGGAGCGGTCCCGGGCAGGTCGATCCTGCTCCCCTCAGCAGGGCTGCCGGCCCTTCCGCGGAGCCCCTTTCCCAA
>VZTY01004629.1:701-54554 GCA_013400935.1 Turnix velox
TCTGGAATATTGTGTCCAGTTGTGGTCCCCTCAGTTCAGGAAGGACAGGGAACTGCTTGAGAGGATACAGCGCAGAGCAACAAAGATGATAAAGGGATTGGAGCATCTCTCCCTTATGAGGAACAGCTGAGGGAGCTTGAAGAGAGGAGACTGAGGGGGGACTTCATTCATGTTTATAAATACGTAAAGGGAGAGTGTCAGACGGATGGAGCCAGGTTCTTCTCAAGGACCTCCAATAAAAGGGCAAGGGAAATGGGTACAAGCTAGAACATAGAAGGATCCAGAAAAAAAACTTCTTCACAGTGAGGGTAACAGAACACTGGAACAGACTACCCAGAAAGAAAAAACCCACCTGGACAAGTTCCTGTGTGACCTGGTCTAGGTATTCCTGCACTTGCAGGGGGATTCGACTACATGATCTCTTGAGGTCCCTTCCAATCCCCAATAGCCTGTGATTATGTGATCTGCTTTGTCACTATCCAACTCAAGATACCCTGACAGTTATACCACTCTCTCCACACTCCATTGCAAATTTTTTCCAGCAAACAAACAAGTGGTATCAGCCACTGTGCCTATTTGGAAATCCAGCTTTGGCTTGTGGAGGAGTTCATACAACCATCCCTCCCCCTGCCTAATCAGGCAGGGGGCCAGCAGGCCAGGCAGGAGATGGGGGAAAATGAAGAACTTGAGTGTTCACCATGAGGGTGGTGAGACACTGGAACAGGTTGCCCAGAGAGGTGGTGGAGGCCCCACCTCTGGAGACATCCAAGGCCAGACTGTATGAGGCACTGAGCAACCTGATCTAGTGCAGGATATCCCTGCCCATGGCAGGGGGGGTGGAACTAGATGATCTTTAAGATCCCTTCCAACCCAAACCATTCTGTGAAATAAATCTGGGTGAAAAAAAAAGATTCTAATACTGCTAAGCCTGGAAAAAACAGCAGAAGGTTCTAATACCCAGTGAATCCTGTGGCAAAGACAACACTGTCTAACAGGCAGATTCAGCTGAGCTGTGCCCTTCAGCACAATCCCAAATGCAGAGCTCCTGGTGGCAGAAAGTTCACCAGAGCAAAGGCCATACTGTAAGGGGCTTGGCCTCCAACGAGCGTGGTCCCAGTTACAAGAAATAGTGAGCAGGAATGGGATGTGAAGGGGATCTGAAGAGACCATCCGCCAATTTCTTTGCTTCTTTGTGTCTGTCCTGGATTTAGTTATTTAACAGTTTACCCAGCAGTTGGAAAACATATTTTGTCTTTCAACTCTTCTCCTCAAAATGGTTGCAAGTCCTCAATGATATTAAAAACACCACAGCAAAGGGCAGGAGTAATCAAAGTAAACCAGCATCTCCTTGCAGGAAACTCTCCAGGCTTCCAGATGGGAAACCCAGGTGAAACCACAGGAAGCCAAAGCTCTTTATGCTACCCTTGTGGCTGTCTCCTTCTGCTTTATGGAAAGCGGGAGTTGAGCTGGTATAGCATATGAGGCACAACTGTAATATGGCAGTAAGAAAGATTTTAGGGAAACAAAGTCAAAATAATTCAGTTAGGTCTGCTGGAAGATGTTTCTCAATGCCATGTATTTCTAACTGGGTAGGAAATTCAGCCTGTTACAAATCTGCAGTTAGCAGGAGCTTGCCTGTGTAAAAGTTCTGTGTTTGACCCAATGTATCTTGCATATCTGCTTGTGATTACAGCCAGAACAGAAAAGATGAGCACAACTTAAAAACAAACCACCACAGATTTGCTACTGGAACATTTATGAGCTATGTAGCTTGGCCAAGTATCAAGAAATTTTCTAGCTTTTTTTACACACACTTGTGTCGTGCCCTGATCCCTTCTTGAGACAGCATAGTCTTGTTTGTTTGGGTTTTTTCTTTCNTAGCTTTTGCTTTTTGGAGGAGCTCATACAACCATCCCTCCCCCTGGCTAATCAGGCAGGGGGCCAGCAGGCCAGGCAGNTTTTCCGTTTTTAGGTCATTACTAGCATTTGCTAAAATGCCTTCTTGTGTATCAGCAGGAGTAGTTATCTCTTCTTTCGTCTACCCTAATTTGCACAAGCATTGAAACAAGTAACTTTGTCCAAGCCACACCTGCTCTTAGCTTGAGGGTGTAAATCCCACAGCTTTATTTTCAACTGCTAAGAATAGACCGTTACCTCTTTTCAGGCCTTCTTCTTTCATTTGTTTCAAAGGGGATGGACCAAATTCCTCCTCCACAGGCCGGAACATCCTTTTGACCAGGACACTGCCACTAGAAAACACACAACAGGAATCATATCACAGAACATCTCTGCTTTCAGAAGAAGAGGCAACAGCAGTAGTCATGACTCCTGGTACTCTGTCAAAACCCTCACCAGCTGCTCAAGTAGCATCAGACCAGAAACTGCAAGGATTTAGCTTTTGTTGCTTATTTGAACTCTTCAAGCCTCTCAAATTGCCCAGACTGATTGGCTGGGACAGATGACAGGAAAATATGCTACGGTGTTACATGCTATTTTGGAAATCCCAAAGGCACTTAAGTGTTTAAATATTACTGGAAGGGGCGTAGGGATTAAGAAACAGCTAAGTAACTGAACGTACATTTGCATATTAATTCACATCTTCCTTGGGGTCAAGGAGATGGCCTCAGGAAACACCAACAACATTTCTAAAATCCGAGACCATACAAGCCAGCAAGTTCAAAAGAAATACTGCTGGGCCAGATCCAGCCCAAAGCTAGAGAAGCTGAAGGCATCACAGCCACCCCCTGCCCTCGACATGGCTTTGGCAGGACTCAATGTCTCCTTTTAGTCTTGGAGGAGAGAACTGAAACGAATGTGTTGGGTGTACCAAACCCTTTTGTTCTCAAATTTCACCATAATCCCTATGAAGAACATTAGCTTCATAAAAGAAACAAAAAGTGTCTTGTGTTTTCAAGCATATGTTAGCTGTGGGTGTCCAGCCTCTCCCTACCACAGGCCATTTTTTGCAGTTGTCTTACTCCACACTCAGATTTAAGGGTGCTCACTTCTGATTCAAGCAACTTAACAACAGTATGGCGCTTGCACACATTATAATACTGGCTGGATTTCAGGCACACATATTAAAGGCTTTATTTCATGACATCTAACTATTGGACTTTCAGCAATTATTCCAGTGCCTCTGAAGCCAGCTAGGGGGTGCTCCCATTTCCAGCCTTCTCCCTTCCTAGGATCTCTCGCCCTCTTTCCATCTTCTTGCACTTCGAGATTCTCTCTGCAGTTTCTGTATTTGTTGCACACACACTTGTGTGCTGCTGAGCAGCCTTCTGAAATGCAGTGAAGCACAGTGCTTCATTAAAAGTCCCTGTTTGCTTTAAATTTTGAGAACTCATATATATAAAAGGCATTTCATCATCAAACATATTGTCCTGTCATTATACATAACTTTATGAGTCTTTAACTGTTTTACTTGGAAATGTCATAACAGGCATTGATCTCACACGAAGGAAAAGAAAGTTATCATAAAACAAATCTCACTCTACCAGTAAGTTCTACATATCGTTAGTGATTGGAGAACATGAGAGAAGGTAGATACAGGGCATCAGTTTTATCCGAGTTTGTCTTTTGTGCCAGCTTTTCATGAGTTTGAATGCAAAGGTTGTGAAATAATAAATGTCTTACCCTTCTCTCTCATCATCTGTATTATAGTAAACCTGGAAAGGTGGAAAAAAACCCACAATTATTCTTAAAACTCAGACACCTGCTTAACAGAGTAACTTCAGAAGGGAGAAAAGACAAGTGGCTTTACATCTATTAAAAAACATTTTTCTTCTATAAACTGCAGACATCTAGTACTAACTGTGATCTGGAAAAATTGTGGCTTAGAAAAGCTGCTGTTGAGTATCCGCTAATGGAAATAAAGCATTTTGACAGACATTGCTCTCTCTCCAGGTTTATAACATTTTCCCAACTATTTTACAGTCCTCTAAATCAGATCACAACTCACCTAAATTACCCCTAATAGGATTTAAACCAAACACTCACAAGCTTTTGTATGTATTTAGTGCTGCCTGAAAATCTAATTAAACTATAAAGCCCAATATTAAACTACAGGTCTAAGGGAAACGAAGTTACTAATGGTATAGCTGAACTTTCTTGCAAAGGCTGTGGGCTAAAGCTTAAGTCCAGGTTATGTTTTAGGTACATCAGTCAGATTTGTAACAACAGCAAATGTGGCCAACAGAAGCAGGGGAGGTATAAAATCACAGACTGTTGTTGAAGGCTTTACAGAACAGTCAAATTCCTCAAAACACACCTGTGCTGTGAGTTCACACCTCTAAGTGCACCAGCACTCCATCTGTTGAGTTACTGAGCTGTATGAAGGAAGGGAAGACACCAGAACCCTGTAGTCTCCTGTTCTGAGGTCCGTAAATAATTCTGTGACCAGTGGCTATGCAAAAGGTTACACTTTCATAATAGAACGTTAATAAGTAACAATTACTTTAATAATAAATCTTTCTTATATTAAGTAATACACAAAACAACTGAAAAGTTCAGGACAGCAAAAATACTGATACTCCAAAGTAAAAAGTTTGGGACAGCAGGAGGGCTGACACTGCAATCTAAGCACATAAGACAGGGCTGAATATTGCCTAAAAGCTTGGAAATCAGGATACCATCCAGTCAGCTTAGAAAACTATTTTCAGGCTTACATATGCTAAGGAATGCTTCCACCTTCTCCTGTTTAGAGACAAATCCACATCTGATTTGCAAGCCATGAGGACAGAAGGTACCCAGCACTGATACATGGGTGTCTTTCCAATTTTGGAGAGTAATTCAGTGACAGCTGTGATTGCAATGTCTGTGCTCTTTGAGCTTTGCTCTACCACAATTCTCACTGCTTTAGAAAAAAGGACAATTCCCAACACTCAGTGTCACTTGGTCTTCATAATTTTAGTATTTTGCAGCAAGATGCATACAAAATTTCCTTATCTATTACTTGTCTTTATAAACACATCCATAAAGGTCTCATTCCACTCCCTGAGATGTTAATAAATAGCAGGTTCATACTGAAAAAATTGTTGAAGCTGACCTTCCAATTCGGGTTTTCAATTTCCCAAAGAGTACGTATGTCTTAGAAAAGGAAAGTCAGCAAAGACTCTGGTGATAATGACTCCATGATTTTTGCACTAAGCCAATAATGAATACTAATATTAGGATCATAGATTTTAAAAGAGAAAACATTTTATTCCAAGGAATTCCCAGATCTGTAGGTGATGCTGATAGAAAATGGGCAATGGCATTTAGTGCTCGTACCCTCAACCTCCTTACATGATGAATTTGGTCTTTTGTTTTCTGTATTCACAAGGAGGGAGATCTCTGATACCACAAGGTGGCACTTCATTTCATCAAGCCAAAGAGTACATTCAAAACTAGACTTCATTTAAATCACAAATTAGCCTCCTACTTGAAAATTCTTGACTATTTGTTCCGTCCTTTCTTCCTAGCAAAAGAATGCTGAAGTAGTAACAAACACAAGCTACTCAGTTGCTAATGATGTGTAAATTCCTTTTTGCACCCAGGACTCAAAAAGGACTCATTTTTTTAAGTGACTACCAAAAGGTGCATTTACCATAAAGAGAGCTGAAGCCAACAACCACCAGGATCAGTGCTCTGTTCTCCTAAAACCTGCCTGGGAGAAAAAGGGGCCAGACAGCAGGTGGGCATCAGCTCATCTCATTATCATTTCTTACCTGTCCAGTTCTCTGTAGGTTCCCAAAGTGAACATCTGGTATGAAGAGAACTGGCTGGGAATCCAGGTCAGCCATTGTTTTGAAGAAGGTGATATCACTCTTTTTTTGCAGAGGGAGTGCACTTAACTTCCCTTCAGCTGTTAAGAGGATCACAAAGCAACATGGTTATGAGGCGACACGTTAAGCGTGACTTGAACCCAAACCAGAAAGGCCTGTCTTACTCACGGTTATTACAGGAGGCTTGGGACGTCTGGCCTTTGCCTTTCTTTCTGTTTTGCTTCCTCTCTTCATCTCGGATTTTCCTTTCTGCTCCCTGATGCACAAAAAAGACAATCCACAGATATTATCAGATGATGCCACTGGGAGCACTGTACCACGCAATGCCTGGAACTATAATACACTGATGGATACATTAGAAATGCTGAAACAGACTGGTTATCCCATTACTGATAAATCTGAACGGGCTGCTGGGAACATGCAAACTTCAGATCAACCACCAGTGCCCAAAACTCTTGGCACATCCAGCAGCCTGCAGGGGTGTAGACAGCATGAGGGATATATCCACATGCAGGCTTGGAGGAGGCTTGGACAGTTCAGGTAGAGAGTATAGGGCTGCTGCCACTACAGCTTGTGCAAAGAGCATCCCAAGCCCAGTGCCTCTGCAATGGACAGAGTGCTCAGACCAAATAATTGGTGTATGTACTGATACAAAACACCCCCAGCATTGGTATTGTCTTAGATCACACCTGTGCTATGCTTTTCCCTAAACTCTCCTCCACCCACCTTGTCTGGGGGTGGTATCACTCCACTGTGGCCAGCTTTGTAGAGGCATCTGAGATTTGCCAGTGCAAGTAGGCTACTCTGACAACTTGCCAACAGTGCAAGGATTCTCACATTAAAACACAGGCATTTGAAACACGAGAGAAGCTCTCCAGAAACTGGAAAACAATGTAACATTGTTTTATTAGGCCCAAAGAAGTCCTGGGAAATTGCAGGCTTCTGTTATGTAAATAGACTCCCGACAAGTTTAGAAAATAAAATTTGTTATTGACATAAAAAGCAGCAACACCTCCTTTAAAGTTCTCCTAATTTACCTTATAAATATGAATAGTCATATTGTGAAGGCTATCAAAGATCCATATGCTCTCAGTCAGCATGCAAAAAATTTTCAAATTAAAATAGAAGCTTCTTTTAAAGATAGGGGAAGGGAGGCAAGGAAAGCCAAAAATATCCACTATAAATAAACCAATGGAACAGGCTTGAAAAGAAGGCAGGAGAGATGCAGTCCTGGATTGGATCTAACAATAGATTTAGAGGCTGAAAAAGGTGGAGGAAGAAACAGCTCTTTAAAAAGCATGAAGGTGCCTAACAGAAACATTGCATCCAGACCCAGGTACAAATTCAGTTGTCACTGATAGAAGATAAGGGATTCAGAGTCACCCCCTTATCAAAATTGTTTTTAGGGGCACATTTGTGTCTTTATAGGCTACTCACTCTTTGGCAGAAAGGAACAAAACTGAGCCTAGCAGCCACTGTCCTGCAGAAGACAAATCCCTGAGAGCCCTGGACTGCACAAAGTAGCTCTGCTAGGCAGCCACTGATTGATGCTGGCACTTTGCTATCACAGTTAGTGGGACTAACACTGAAAATCATTTCACACATGGCAGCAAGTGGAAGCTTCCTCTCAGGAATGCAGAAACTCAGAGTTCAGCCTTTTATACACAATATATGTCAATGCATTGTGTAGAATATATGGTTCTGCTGATTTTAATTTGATGTCTGAACTTTGTATAAATGCAATGAGTACTTCTGCTACTAACCATTAGTAAAGTACAATCTATTAATTTAATCTGATTTAAAACACTTTTTGTCCAAGCCTTCAGCTTATTTAAGCTTAAGTGTAGCATTGTAGTTCCAGTCCTTACCATCATTAAGAATCAGTGCCATCACATCTCTTGAGTAGGCCACTTTTTAGTTCAAGGCCAAAGTGTTCCACATCTGTTAGGAAAAGCCCATAGACTTCAGCCTTCTCTACAACTCTAAAGCTGGAGATTCGTCAGCAAATAGCTGATGATAATGCATTTTTCCTATGACAATCCATACTCAAGTCAAGAGGGCAGTAAATTCCAAACAAAGTGTATTTTTTCAGAGTAAAGAAAACAGTATTAATTTATTTGATTTTCAAACAAAGTTATTGTATTTGCTAAGTCAAATGCTTCTGCTTATTTTCAGTGAGGCTAGAAAACCAAAAATACCTCTGAATTCCCAGTTCCTTCATAGACAGTGGCTAAACCATCTTGCAATAAATAAATATAAATAAGTCTGGCAGCAAGTTTCCCTGACAACCTAGTCAAGGAATAAAAATTATATTATCTTATCTTAATGCAGCATCAGTGATCTGCACATGGTAAAGAGACTGCAAGGGCAGAGAGAATTAGCACTCAGAGAACAAGAAGTGCACTGTAACTGCACTGTTAGTTACTTTGGAGGCTACCTACTAGAAAATAAACAGGGTCAAAAGACTGGTGGATGAATTGGGAGAAAGCACATGATTACAAACAACCTGTGCCTTTAGCTGCATACACGTGTGCCACAAAACATACACTGGACGCAGTTGCTCTCTGTTTCATGTGTATATTAATACCAAATTTAAGAAACTGCCCAAGTAAATACTAAAATATACATAATATGCACCACTTAGTTAAATGCAGCTTTATTTTTTCAGGGATATTCTTTCTAACAGCTATGTTGTGATTAAACTGGAAAACGTTCATTTATCAGCAAGTATTTTATCTTAAAAACTGGACAACTCTAGCTGTGATTTATCTAAATTACTATGCAAACATATGTACTTGATAAAGAGGCACCATCACTGCAGAAAGACCATTTGTAAGAATTCCATCAGGTACAGAAACATCTTCCACTTTTCAAACTAAGATGTGTTTTAGTACTTACTCAGGAGGCATTTACTGAGCAGTTCATCTGAACCAGACAACTAAAATAAATCAGGCACTTTTGTGGGTTGTCAGATTGGAGCATAATGGCACAACTCACACTTTTAAACTGCATAAAATTTTTTATGCTTGCTGGGTTTATTTAAATGACCCTGTAATACATGTTAATTGATCATGACAAGGAGGTGGGCAGTAACTGTCTCAGCTTCACAGCCTTTCCCCATTAGAATCATAGAATCATAGAATAGTTTGGGTTGGAAGGGACCTTAAAGATCATCGAGTTCCACCCCCCCTGCCATAGGCAGGGACACCTCCCACTAGACCAGGCTGCCCCGTGCCCTGTCCAGCCTAGTCTTGAACACCTCCAGAGATGGGGCATCCAAAACCTCCCTGGGCAACCTGTTCCAGTATTTCACCACCCTCACTGTAAAGAATTTCTTTCTTATGTCTAGTCTAAATCTATCCCCCTCTAATTTATATCCATTGTTTCTAGTCCTCCCATCTGATATTATGTTAAAAATTCCTTCCCCTGCCTTTCTGTAGGACCCCCTCAGCAAAGCAGGCAGCAAAGCAGCTGGGGAGGGCTGCTCTTATGAGTAAAGGCTGGGGCTGGGGCTGTTCAGCCTAGAGAAGACTGAGAGGGAATCTTATCAATGTTTATAAATATATAGAGGGCAGGTGCCAAGAGGCTGGGACCAGACTCTTCAGTGGTGCCTAGTGACAGGACAAGGGGCAATAGGCAGAAACTGGAACACAGGAAGTTCCATGTGCCCATAAGGAAAAACTTCTTTCCTTTGAGGGCGAGAAAACACTGGAGCAGGCTTCTCAGAGCAGGCACTGAAGTCTCCTTCTCTGGACATAATTCAAACCCATCTGGACACAATTCTGTCCAGCCTGCTCTAGGTGACCATGCTCTGCCAGGAGAGATGGACTAAATGGTTTCCATAGGTCCCTTCCACACTGTGATTTTGTGAAACCCTGTCTTTGTCACTAGAGGGCGAGTTGCAGACTTGACAGAGAAATCAATTGAGCCTCCACTTATCACAGCCTCAACCTGAACCAGTGTTTATTTTTTCATCTTGGAAAGATCAGGGTACTCAACTCCACCAGCAACTTTCTTCTGAGCATGACAAATTGTTTCAGTGCCACCAGCAAGTGAAAATTTCTCCAACGATTTATCTTCTTAAAAAGTACCATGAGAAATTGATGTAGGACAAGGCAACAGCAGCTTAAGGGGAGAAGCAGACCTCAGCCTCTTTCTAATTGCCAATTAGCACAAAATGTCATGTGAATTGACCTTGACAATGTTAATTCATTTGCATTCATTCAACTAATTTTCAGCCCTGCATTTAGTTAAAAGCTCTGTGTGCATTTATGTGCGTATGCACTTATAGTATACAGATATGTCTATATATCTCTATTATACACATGCATCTCCAGCACACCCTCCAGTTTCCACTTGCAATATAGTTTTAATGTTGATAACTCTTTAACTACCCCTATGATCTTTTATTCTACTTTAAGACAGTTTTGATTAAAAGATTCAACGCCCATTTCCCACTTTTCAGTCTGCACATTTCAAGTACCAATTAAGCGAACAGATGCCATGAACATGTATTATTCAAAATCTCCACCAGTCATGTCTACAGGTCACTCTTGATGAGTTTTTGCTCTGAATTTCCTTCCTTTTTTAAATAATTCACATTTTTCTAATTACTTTTCAAAAATAGGTAGATAAAATCAACTCATTACTTTGATATTTACTGAGCTTTTTAACATCCAGCTGCACCTTTAGATCTCTAAGTATCTGACATTCAGAGTTACAATTTAATTTTACATTTTGTCTGCTTCTTGCATACCTCAGTGCATACATTTACATTCATTACTTTCAAAGTTTTTGCTCCACTAACATAACTCACTGATTAGCCCTCAAGATCCTGTGTTGAGACAGCAACAGGAGAATGAACTGAAAAAGGGGAAGGAGAGGCACCACCAAGACCTGGAACAGTTGAACTCTTACCCTTCCCATTAAAAAGTTAATGCTACATATTGCCTGAGGCATGGACTTTTACCTTTCTATTCCCATCTGTAAGACAGGAAGACTAATTTGTATAAATTTCTGAGTTGCTTAAAGAGATGTAGGCTTTTTAATTCCTGAACCTTGACTAGGACCCAGGGATCAGCTGCCTTCTGGAACATCCTTCCCAGCAGGGTTAAAGTTATAAATGGCAGGTGTTAAACACAACTGAAACAAAATCATGCTCACATCTAAGAATCATCACTGAGAGAACTGTTTCTGCTCAGGGATGCACACAGCTGATCATTACACTGTCACACTCATTGAGTCATGATCTATGTTTTGGTGCTGGAAAATCTTACCCATTCCCACAAAGAATTAGAGAAACCCACTATAAAAACCTTGCAAAAGTGGGAATGAACAAAAAAGGAGAAGAAAATAGCTACTCATCTACAAAATGGGAATAATCCACATACTCCTGAGGCTCACATTTAATTAAAAAATCTTTCCAAAATAACAGTATGTAAATCAAATTGAGGGGAAAAACACCATCAGCTTTACCACTACGACTCAGTGTTTTCCACTGGATCATAAAGAAGAACTTTGCAGGCTTTTCAAAAAGGTGTATTTCTCTAAAAGAGAACTCTCCACAAAGTTTGCACATTACCTATCCTGGCTGTTAGACTGAGAAGGGATAACATCATCAAAATGGCACTTGCATAAGCCTATGGTCAGCACTGGCCTTCTAAGCAGACACCTTTACCTCTTTCTACAATTTGTTTGACATTCCTGTACGATGACCTGTAATAGTATGCTGTCCTTAAACACTCAGAAGCTGAGGAATCAGGGCCAAAAAGGCTGCAAAGGAATAAAATAATTGTATGATAACATATTAGATTTATGCTATATTTAGTCCAAATTCTATCATGAAACACAAATCTTTAGAGAAAGAAAAATTATTTCATTAGATCTAAAATACAGCAATAATGAAGTAACAAAGTTCCTCCACTATCTGCAGTAATTGAGTTTCCCACTCACCTTGTCACAAAAAACCTTGATCTGGCAGTAGGCTCGGTGGATGGGTTTATTGCTGCGGTTGTTGTAGCTGTATGTATCGATCTGAATCATCAAAGGAAGCCCTTTTACTCCTTTTTGTGAAGAGAAGTCTGTACTCAAGCAATTCACAGTGATGAAAATCTGCGTAACAGAGATTACTTGTAAAATGTAATGCAAACAACTATTAACACACATAAACAAACTGGGAAATAAAAAGATATTTCAGTTCAGCTATATGACTCACATTCTAGCAGCTCACACATTTATTAATGTCTTAATGTCTTAAGTCCAGCACAGATGTTCCTACACATGGAATGACAAACTATTAAGAAGTGTATTGAAGCTTCAGTTTGGATCAGGATCCCAGATTTCAAGTGAACCACTTGATTGGCCCAATTTACCATGCTTTGGTTCACATCAGAGAGCTGAGAGGACCTAAGCTGAATCCTTTTTGGAAGAACTAGAGCAGAAGACAAGTCCAAGGAGAAAACCTCACATGCTTCCACTTTTAATGGTTGCGTAGTGCATGGGAACTGACTAACGATAAAATGATTTAATACCTCCTAAAAAGTGTCTCATGTCGAATTCAGGTCTTTAGCCTCTACAAACTTGCTCTGTATGTTTGCACCATTTGTTCATATAAACACAGGAAGAATATCTTGCATTGTCCTTTTCAGACATATTTTGGTCTGTCTTGCTCTTCTGAGAGCACACAATTTAAATTCACTGTGGCCAAAGAAAAATCCTACCCTCCTGTTCCCCTCCAGTTATCTTCACACTCTCCCTTCCTCTATCTCATCAACAGATATTCCTGCTCTTTGCTTTAAAGGTTCTTCACTGACTTCCTTCAATTTTAAAAATGCATGCAATCTTGTCTTTCAGAGTAGAAAGGTGTTTCTCAAACTTTTATAAAACTATTCCTTACCTATTCTCAGAAGACATATAGCATCCAAGCTACTTGACGCATGGCAGGGAAGCCCTGATTGCCGTTGTGTCAGAATCAAAGAATCACTTAATCAGTTGAGTTGTACAGGATCTTGAAAGGACATCTAGTTCAGCCCTCCTGCAGTGAAGGGAGCATCCTGCACTATGTCAGGTTGCTCAGAGCTTCTTCAAGCCTGGCCTTAAATATTTCCAGGCATGGGGGACACCACACCTCTTAGTGTGTTTGTGACCTGTTACGTTGCTCCACCACTACCTTTGTAAAGATTCTCACATTTTCCTTCTTCATTTGCTTATGTCTGTTGATAGCCACCAGTCACCTCCTGCCCTCTAAACCCCATCAGCATTATGGGGCAAGGTGTTTGTGCAGCACCTGGCAAAAGGCTCTCCCATTACCAAATCTGATGCAAAGCAAGCATTATGAGCTGAAACATCACTGACAGCTTTCAATCAGAATAACATGCAAGAATCCTGAGACAAGAAACTGTATTAAAAACCCAAATGTTCTTCCTGGTGATTAATAAGCCCATTACATAGTAATATGGGCAAATTATTTATTAACCTGATTCTAAAATATCTAAACTGTGAACTAAGGAAAAGGACAGAGAAAACCATTAATATGTATTTCCTGAACCATGAATATGTGCTGTGGGGAACAGAGAGATCTACAGGATCACTCAAACAGACCTGATGTACAC
The DNA here is from genome assembly GCA_013400935.1 of Turnix velox. Classification (NCBI taxonomy): domain Eukaryota; kingdom Metazoa; phylum Chordata; class Aves; order Charadriiformes; family Turnicidae; genus Turnix; species Turnix velox. The sequence continues at coordinate 14,080 of VZTY01004629.1, forward strand.
CTGGCTAGGCACAGAAGAGGTCAGCAGGTCCCCAGCGTCTGGGAGGATTCAGAATGAGAGAATATGGAGAAAAAAAAATACACTTTGGGCAACCAGAATACAAGCACCCCTAAAAGAAAGGCAGCCGAGAATCAAAAAGGGCTCTGGCAGGGCTGGTTGGGGGGTACTTTACCCTAATGGCAGAAGTTAATACTACAGTCAGGTATTTTACGATGGAGCCAGAGCACCTTGTTTGCCTGACTGAGCTAATGGCACCTCTGCATTTCTGCCTCTGATTGTATCGCAGGCAGAGCTGCATTTACAAATGAAATAGTTGAACTTTAACTGCAGGGGGAGGAGGGGAAAGGCCCTAGGTGAAACTCTGATTTTGAAGCTGATAGTGTTATTTCTGTATCAAATTACAACTTGATCTCCTCCAGCTCCAAAGGTAAGCGTGGATGTGGGTGCATATGCCCCTGAAATATGCATGGCCTGAGTCTTCATTTGCCTTCGGATTCCTTTACAGTGCCAGGGAAATGCTTTAAAGCCTGTGTACGCAAGACTAGCAGAATGAAGTGTGACACAAAACAGAATCTGGTGTTGCTGTATGTTATACTCTGCATGGGGATTTTCCAAACTGTGCATTAAAATGTGAGAGCGGATGTGCAGACTTTGCATCTACCCAAGCGGTTTGTGTATTTATCACCTTTGCTACACACTCATCTGAGAAGTGAAAAAAGATTTTGTCCTTGTCCCATCTTAATCAACTTCAGACACTGTGTGACATCTCTTCCACTGCCTCCAGAAATTCTGAGCAGAGTAGGAGTGTCTGGGGAAGACAGACATTTTAAGAGTCCCTATACAGCATTAACAGATTATTCAGCATGAATAATAGATTGATGCTGTAAGATTCAATATCCTTGTCCTGACACTGTAATACATCAGGATCTCTCTGAGGAGCAATAACTGTACATTTGTGCACATGAAGTGTACTATACTTTCTGTCATATCATTTGCACTTCACAGATAGACAGATGGATTCAAATTAGCACAGATCATTTATTCTGAGGAAAAATTTCTGTCTCCACACAATCTTCTATTAGCTTTCCTATAAAGCATACAACTGACTTTGGATTTAGAAAATATGAGGGGTGTGCAGAGTGAGGGTGAAGAAGTTCTGTTGACTGTAGGTGGTGTTTTTCTTTGCATGACGGAAGATACGCAGTTTCCGTGCCACGGTGAAGCAGGTTGCTGCAGTGAAACAGGATCTGGGGAAGTCCTTGGACAGTCCCTTTCCCTCTCTCTGCTCCTGCCCTGCCCAGAGACCTTCATCTCCATAAGGCAGTGCTGAGGAATGTGCCTGCAGTGATTTTACCTCCCAGACCAAGCACAGCCTACTCTGCCCTTTACAACCCTCACCTCTTCCTCATTTGCAGTTCCCACTCACAAAGAGACAAGGAGCAAAACAACCCCATGGGCAACCACAAAAAGATTAAGATTCTGTTTCTCTTGGAAGACACCAGTTTAAGAGCCTCCTTGCTCTAGTTTCTTGCATAGTGGAGTTGCGTGGCTAGAAAATGTAGAGCAAAGTAGAAATTACAGTATAGCAGGAATCACTGCTTCTCCCCCCCAGGACCTTGCCTACACTTGGCTTAGAACTATCTTAACAGATGTGACTATGGCTGGACCGGAATTTGTTTATAAATTATTTCTTTTTCCTATGCAAATTAGAATTTAGCAATGTTTATCTATTAGGAACAAGTTTGGGCTGTTAATATAGTGAAGTTTTTTTTCTAATGTCAGCATATCTGAAATTTGAGCAATTAATGATGGAGTTCCACTCATCTAGTCTCTAGCTCAGGCATGCTGTTGGAAATGAAAAACTAATTTGGAGAAACATTTGGCTCCTGGGAAAGTTTCAAAAGTGGCCTAAGATAATGACAACTCTTTTGTTTGTTATAAAGCATGCCTAGAAAAAGCACTGTCTCTTTCGTGGAAGGCACACCTTCACAATGTGGCTGTTTTTATGTGAATTACTGTTTGTTAAATATTGCAGCATAATTAGTGACACAAACAGAGTAACCTGTCTTAAAAAAAAGCAAAGCCAAGAAACACATTTCCACTTTAATCATTTCATCCAGCCGACATGACTCCTGCTGCGGCCTCTCTGCTTTTACACTTTAAAGGTCTACAGTTATGAAACCTCTAATATAATCCTTTTATTACTATTTACATTTCTGGTTCACATCATGTTGGAAAGAGCCAAGGGCAGAAGGGAGGGAAAAGTGTTTTGTAGCACAAAAACAAAACTTAAAGCAATTTCTCTACTGAATGCTGGCAATACATAGAAACTATGCCTGGGTGATGAGCCTAATAGGGGTTCATCCCTCCAGATTGTAAGAAAGAAGAGTTAACCTGTCTTAAATGACTAGCATCAATCCCATCATTCCTCATGTACACACAGAAGTGCAGTTTTATAGTCTCTCCTGCCAGCCGTTGCCTTATAAATCCCATACAAAGGTAAGACTGTTGTTTTATTTCAATACAAATGTCTCCAGCAAATGTTTACACTATTCTTTTGAAGCTTCCTCAACCTACACCACACCCTGGCAACTACATAAAAATGCCATTTGCCTTGAATCTCAGATGCATACTTATGAACCACTTGTATACACTGAAATCTCAATGTTATTTGCTACCACAGGTTAACTTTTCATTAATATAGTCAAGTGTGTGTGCATACATGGCATACAAATATTAAAATATATATATGCATGCTTAAACACACGGTTGCCAAGCCTAAGCCTACATTATTTGGGGAGAATGAGTACCAGAAATTAAGTATCTTACTCCAACATTTAAATTTTGAGAGTAAAGAAAATATTAATTTCCTCCCTAATGGAATGAAATTTGATCTAAGGAATTAAATTAATAATCAAGAACAAAGCTGCTCTTTCTTAGACCAGTCAAAGCTTGTCCTAAGAACTGAAGAAAACGCTGAAGAAATATGGACTGCCACAATAAAAATCAATGTGATCAATGTACTGTTTCTATCAGCTTGATTTTACATTTTAGTTGTGCTATTGGAATTATAGCTCAATACAGCCCACAACGTCTCAGAACCTAATCTCCTGCTGAATTGCATAGAAAAAAGAGCTTATTACTGCTTGGGCTATGCCAAAACTCATTAAAGAACTGGAAAGGTTCCCAGAGGCTTCAGCACATTTTGGATTAAAGATCTACATTTCAGTTAAACATAGCAGGACAATGATGGTATGCAAGTATACACAACAACTGCACAGCAAACAACTTCTGTATGCACCAAAAAGCATGTGTCAGCATCTGCCTGCATATTATCTCCACCAGCATGGCTGGTTGCCCTGTGCCTGAGCCGCAGTACCTTTGCAGAAATCAGTCATTCCTTGAAACCACTGAAAAGTACTTTCTGTCTGCTTTAAGGCGACACTTTTCTTTAGCAAGTGCTCACTGAAGTCACACTTTTGAATTTAATGATAAAAAAGTATTTTCCATAAGAATATACAGTTAGTGTACTGTTTCAGAATAACATAATCCTAAACATTTGCAATTAGCAAAGTATTAATCAGAATAAAGGCATCTCTCCAAGAGCTGGTATAATATTCTCCTTTAACCATGAGAGCTCTGGTCTTTCCTGAAAACTAATATGCAAACAATCAACAATCAAACTGTAAGCAGGCAGATTAATGTCTATCGAGAAGGAAGCTGAGCTTTCTGTTCCAAAGCCTCCACTAGAACTTTGTCAACCAGCCAGATGCTGCAACAAAATCTTCCGTAGGGCAACAGTAAGGTGACTACCGACCTGCTAGCATATAATAAAAAGGCTTTTAAAAAACAATTTAAAAGTCAGCCAGTTCTTGTTAATTGCTATTTGTTTCCTCACCATTTTTTTAAGAACTCCTTTAAAAATACCAAACATAGCATTCGGGTTCAACCAGAGGGAGACAACAAATCACCTTTCCCATAAATGTTGCACATTTATATACAAAAGTAAACACAGGAGCAAAAGGAAAAGAGAATGAAGAAAAAAGATTCTTTGCTTCCTACCTCTGCTCCCTTATTGCATGGTACTTTTGTCCTGAGGCAGCATAAGGAAGAGTTTGATACAGCTGTAGAGCCTTCTCCTCATTTCCCTGTACCATATTCTGAATGACAAGCCCCATGGTGATCTCTAGACATCACTCAGCAGCAAAGGATGTTGTTCTACAAAAGGGTAAGGATGTGCTGGGCCCAACTCTGCTCTGCCAAGGATCTGCTATTGTTGGCCAGATACACCAGTAGAAATGCTGTACTTTGAACTCTAGTGCTGCTCTCTTAATCCATGGAAAGCAACAGCAAGCTCAACACGTGCTACAAGATTCCCTCTTTCACTTTCTGCCAAGAAGAGGGATCAAGCAATGAGAAGCTGTGGAGAACATCCAAACTCGTTTTAGGTTACAGAGGCGATAAAGAGAGGTCTCTGGCCAGTACTCTCCAAATGTCTTTTTCTTACACTTAAGATCCAACTGAGATGCTACCTGTGAAACCTTCTCACAGACTCATAGGTAACAGGCAGATTCTGTGTCACATTTGTGCTGTTATACCCTTGTCCTGAAGGGCCTCCAGAAGGAGGGGACTCTGCTCTGTTTGCTGTATGGGAGGAGAAATCTGGTTTTATATCAGCTGCCCTCCAGGTGGAGCAGGAAAATCAAAAACTAAATGCCCCGGATGAGGTCTCCCAAGGCAGCCAGATGATTTGGCTAGATGATTTCTGCTTCTTATGTGTGATTTTTCAAGACCGTTCCCCGGTGCACTTCCTATGATGAGGCTGCTTTCTTTATTTCTTCCTATGCCAGTAGAGCACCTCATGACATCACATCACATCTCAGATATGAGAAATAACTGCTCTGTGCTGGTTTTGTCTGACCCAGAAGAAAGTTCCTTGTACCCATGAGGTTAGTTTAATCTTGAAATTGTGGCAAAAAAAAGGAAAACAACAGAGAAGAAAAAACATTTTAAAAGTTTAAGAAAGGAGAGTCTGTAATTAGGCCTTGAAATACTTCATCTGTCTGGAAGAGATAATTGCTGGATAAAAAACAGCCTTCAGTGACGTGCCTCAGAGTCCATAGTTTTCAAACACCACAGGAGCATCCCATGGGAATCCCCAGACCCAGTGCAACTGGTTCTTGTGTTAGACTCTCCAACAAGAGAAAACATGTGGGTACGAGTATATATGTATGCAGGGAGGGAAATACTTCTGTGCACGGTGATAAGCTTTCAGGCATAACCTGATTTATGCCTGATAGCCCAATACTGAAGCATGTTATGAGTCTCTTATCAATACATATGCAGCACAAGCTCCTAAAAGATCAAATATTTGATAACTATCCTCCAAAATAAGAATGTATAAGCCAATTTGCACTTCATTGACTACTTCTGGCAGAAATACAGGTGGCTTGATTAAATTAAAATTTCCTGATACTTTTTTAATCTAGCAACAATAAGAGAGTAATTTGACTAAGTTATATTCCCAGAAATGACTGTGAGAGCTGTTTTCTTAATGTTTTGGCACCCAAGGCCACAAGCAATGTGAATGCTGTGAGATTAGAACAAAATGACAGACATTAATTAGTGGATGTGACTTTCTTGTCCCTGTATCAACAAGGTTGGCTTGCTTCTGCAAATGAAAGTGTTAAGGAACTACCCACCCCAGCAATGGGGATGGTAGCTGGTGGTGGGATGGGACTGCTGTGCTCCAGCCTGGGAATGCCATCTGTATAGGTCTTTGGAAAAGACCATCAGGTTGGAAATCCCAAACCTGTATATGCTGTACTTGCTTGCATAATGATCTCACACACACAACAGTTATCTATTGTAACTGTAGAAGACAACTTACCACTGTATTTTGAAATGGAATCACATATTAGAGAAAAATCCATAGCAGTAAGAATGTAATCATTCCATGAGTAAATATAGCACCATTAGCAACCGGGACAACTCTGTTTACCAAGGCCAGCTTTTGAAAGAGCTTGGTGGTTTTGTCATTTCTTTAGTGCTCTATTCTTCTCAAATGTGCACCAGAGATGGAAATCTCTGCATCTCCGTTGCTACAAACTTCAGCACCTTCACTCAACAAGTCAGAGCAGTGAATGTTATCAGTACCACTCCATGCTTGACGCAGTCTCTTACAGTACTCTCTCAATGTGATCTCTCTAATGGTCTATTAGAAATGCAGTGGAGAATCCTGCATGAAGACATCTCTGTATTTGAAAGATCCTCAGCATTACTTCAACACTGGGTATTTTGTATTCAACATGAAAACAGCTTCAAGGAGCTTGCTAAGCTCAACAGTGTTGGCTTTTTATTGTTTCTACACCCCTGATATTGAAACATTTAAAGAGCTCATTTTACACAGCCTGCTTTCCTTGTTGTTTGCTTTCTGGGGGCCAACTTCTTCTTATAATTACCGGCTCCTTTTCATTTCTCCTACACTAGTCCAAACAGCTGAAACAGCCTACCTCCCTTTGGATACCCCTTCTGTAAGCAACTTGCTACAGTGCTCTACTAGCCTGGTAGGAGTCATATCCCTGAATGCAAAACCTCATGTCTGAAAGTACTTGAATCAGTTGTATTAAACAAAAGAAGAAAGAAATAATGCAGTACTCCTCAAAAATATATTCATCCCATATTGTAAGGACAGTCTGTGTAATAATATAAAAAATAATGGCACAAACACAAGGAAAGACATAGTCTAGCATACAGAATATTGATTAAAGGAGATGTTAATGTTGTAGAAAGGAAGTCGATAATTAAGAGAAAGAAAACATTCATCTAGCACATCCTACACTCACTCTGTAAGTAGGAAAAAAATTCTGAATTTTTCTCAGGCTGGCCACATTTTAAATGAGAAATCACTGAGAGGTCACAAGTAGAAATTACACTATGTGAGCCCTGCAAGTTTTTCCTGAGAAGTACATTCCTATCAGATGATGCAGGTGTGATGGCCATTACATACCATCTTGCCAGAATTCCTGCAGCCAATGAAAGGCTAATAACTTCAGTTATTAACTTCACCTCCACCTACCCTTATTTGTTAAAAAGAGGAGGAGAACAGTGACTAAAGATGGATGGTACTTATAAAGGGATACCATCTGCATGGGTTTTCCTCACCTTTGCCTCTTCATTGACATCCCAAGTAAAGGACACAGCATTGAATGCAATTTCTTCAATATTCCCAATGGTATTAAAACTCTCCTTGTAATCAGCTGTAAGAAATGACAAACAAACAAAATACTCATAAAAAAAGTTTGAACTTCCTCATTCACAGTACATCTTTGCTCTTTCAGCAGGGTTGTCTAATGCATCAAAACTACTTCTATTGTTTATGCTGAATTATTAATATGTTTAATTGTAAAGAGGTAAATATAATGCAGCTTCAGTCTTATGCACAGTGAATCAGTAGCTAATGTTCTTCCAAAATACTGCTTGCTCTCAAAAAGGAATTCATGTGATTGTAGTGGGAATGTCTTCATTAGCTTAGCCAAGGAATTGGCAAAATTGGAAAACTAATTAAAAGGTATTGAAACATTTAAAGAGCCTGTTTCAGCTTTGTCACAAATACAAAAGACAATGGTAAATCCCAAAGAAGCTTTCTAAAAAGCTAAGAGCTTTTTAGCTCTGAAGCTGGATGATATCATTCCTTGCCAAGCCATTTCAACTTTACCAAAATTACTGCACTGGATGCTGGATCTTTATTTAAAAAAAAAAAAAAAAGACAAATAAACAAATAAAGAATAAAAAAACCACAAAGATCCTTTTTCTGAAGTGCATATAATATTAAAATAGTGAATAAACAAACTATTTTTAAATTGTCCACCTACAGAATCTACACTACCTTCTCATTTCTCACCTTCTCACTTCTAGCCAAAGGGCTGTTAATATTATCAGCAAGCTAGCATTTCAGGAGGAATTCAAAGCAAGTAGATGACCCACTCTCCACCCCCACACCAAAAACAATAACAGCACAAAACCATGTAAAGACACAACTTTCAGGTCTTCTTTATAATCAAAATGAGGATCAAGATCCCTTTTTCTCTCCCTTAGCCAGACACTTTAACACTCTTTCTTCTTGTTGATGACAGATTAAGAGAAAGACTAGGTTTGTAAGGAGGTTATATATGCTCTTCATTAAAGGAAGTTCCAGATTTTTCATGCAAATACATCAGCTCTCTCTGGGACTTAGACATTTCCTTAAGACTCCCCCAGGGCTGTAATGGCTTTAACTGGATTCAGTGCCAGAGGGCTGAGATTATGTCATGCCACAATCTTGATCTAACCTTTGCCCAAATCTGCACTTCAGAGGCACACTGATTTGTATTCAGAAAGAGGATGCTTTAGTACTGTATAAATGAAACATCAAATTATTTCAGTATTCACTGCCTCCTAAAAACAAACCGTTGGTCTCTAAAAAATATTTCCAGGTAATAACTGTTTTAAAATAATTTACAACAAAACCACTGCTGCAAGACAGAATAGAATCATAGAGTCATTTAGGTTGGAAAAGACCTTTAAGATCATCAAGTCCAACTGTAAACCTAACACTGCCAAGTCCACCACCAAACTATGTCCCTAAGCAACAAATCTACATGCCTTTTGAACATCTTTTCTCTAATTTGAAATGCAGATGCTGGCACATCACTGGGCAAGTGAAACTGTGTGCCTGAGATACATGAATGATTTTGGATGCAGTAAAAATTCACTGTTTCAACCACAGGAACATCACAAGCTATTTGCTAGCGATGCAAGTAAACATGGTGTTTTTGAGATGGTGGTCTACCTTTTCATTCCCATCATGAACTCAGATCTCCTTTCCAAATGAAGTAATTTGCTTCACTATCTAAATATAGCGTGGGAATGCAAATGAGGAATTAGAAGACACATAAGTAGTCTAATATGCATGTTCACACAACCATCTACCCCTTAAATTTATGATTCACCAGAAAGAGCCTCATGCAACTGACTGCTGCACATGGGTGTGCTGTGTAGGTGTACTTTGGAAAGACATGAACAAGATGTCTTGTAAAGACACATGCTTTTTTCTCCTAAAAGGCTGTCAGAACCTTACATTTCACCAACCGTTACCTTTCCCCAACATATGCCTTTGTTTCCTTAATTGCCATACACAAAACTCACGGAGTGTCTATGTGACATGCTGTTTAAAAGCAGAAATGCATCCTATTCCCCTCAATTTACAGATAAACAAAAAGGATCCTCAGTATATTAAGAAAGAATTTACATACAAGGATATTTGAAAGTCAGTGTGACTACAGCTTGTCCTCTTCTGCTGCTGCTGTGAGTTACCATAAATAGAAAACTGGAGTTCTTTGATACACAAGAAATCGACTCTACATGAATTAGTTCCTCTTTTGCTGGGCAAACTAGATATTAAAAAATAGCAAATTTCAACATTAAACACTAATCACCTGCATGCATTACATTTCATTGTAGTACTCTGTGTGTAGTGTACATAAATATCACAAAATATCCTGCAAAAAAAATATGGACAAGACTCTGGAGCACAAAGAATTCCAAACTAAAGCTTCCACACCCACCCTTTATGTCCATATTTTAACCTGTTCAAGTATGTCAAAGTATGGTACTGATTGTAAAGTCGATATTTGCTGCAATCTAATATTGTAGTCATTATTTGACATTATTTAAAAGAAAAATCCAATGTCACAGCACCATGGAAAAGTCAGATATTTATTTTTGTGCCTCCTTCCCACACCAGAAAAATCCATAAACAGCATATAGCCTAAATTCTAGAAAACATCTTTCCTTTTTGCTTAACAAATGTCAGTTCCTCTGGTTGATTCCTCAAGCACTAAGGACCTATTTACATGTCAGTACTTGCTTATGCTATTGATTTCAGTGCATCTTCACACAATACTGTGTCTAATTCAATCACACTCCCTCCCAGAAAGTGCACCAGCCAGCACACAAAGCAAATTAAAGCAGTCACCCTGCATGTCTGGAGTGAGGACACAAGTCACTCTGTTTCCTCTGACCTCCAGAATATAGCTGCAGGCCAGAAGGGAGACAGATGGACCTGTGCCACCCACTGTCATCCCTATCTGAGGGTTGAATAGAACCAGAACTAGACCATTCCAAACTCATTTGATCCTTCGCTTGTTATAGACCAAGTCATTTTCCAGATTAAAATTTAAAAGAATTTGCCAGTGTAAATAGATGCCACAAACACAAGAATATCACTAATGATTATAAACCTCTATGAAACAGGTTATAACAATTTATGGCTACTCACAAATAATCTGAAAGGATCCTGACATGTGATTAACTTATATATACTACTGAGACTTGGGAGAGAAATTCAAAATAACAGAGAAGTGGGGCAGCCTGCAGATTGCCAGACCTTCCCCTGAAGACAGGAGAAACGTAATCCATAATCCATACCTCTGTCCTTAGCAAAGCTACACTCACTGTCTGTTTAAAAGGTTCTCTGGGGCAGATCTCCCTTAGAGACACCAAATTGTCCCTGTTAAGTATGTGGGGCCTGGGCTCTGTATTCCTTTACTTAAACCCTTCAAGGGTCTGAATTTTCATGTGATGGGAAATCTTCACAGAGCCACACAACAATTTAGCTTGGGTGGGACACATGAAAGTTCAACCTCTACCCTATTTCCTGACAAATGCAAGTGATCATCCAAATTATTAAATTACTCAGTTAGATCACCTGATGAAGATTTTACAAAATGCACCTAGCTTGATGTTTGTATGGGAAATGTTGGGAGCCATTTGGCCCTAATAAACCAAACATCCACAATGTAAATTCCAAAGAACATTAAATGTACTTCAAAAACATTGCAACTGGTAAGAGCTAAGTCCATATTTCAATTTTTTTAGAGAAAACACTACTGAGCACCAACTGGGCATTTCTTCTAGAAATACTGAGATAAACTGTGCTCTTAGAGTTCTTCAGCCTGACAGGGAGTGCTGTACTACTAAGCCTTACAACACTAGGCTTTGCTCATGTTTGCAATCCAAATAAAGTATATGCGCCAGAGTGCTTCAAAAGTCAGCACAGACCTATTTAATCTCAAACTAGTGGGAACATAAAAGGCTTTCACTTTAACACAGATAAACACAGGACTCACATACAGCATTTGTTTTTGCACAGCACTGTTTCACAGAGTATGTATCATAAGGTGACTTGTTCAGGTAAAGGGACTGAAATGTGCCTCCACACCATGAGTGCAGTGGAGTTGAAGGGTGTTGGCACTGCAGTGAAATTAGCTCCTCTGCACATACCTCCAAAAGTATGAGTATTAGCATTGCAAGCTTGTAGAGACTAGCACAAAAAATAGGCAGCCTTCAGATATAACTGTGACGTGGCATACCTGCTCTTTTAGCATGTCATGATAGGAGTCATTTGATCACGGGTGGAGGTTTTACTACCTTAACTGCCTCAAAAGACAAAAAAAAAAAGTCAGGGAAACAGTTCAGCCGCAACTACAACAACAAGACAAGAGGCAGAGAGGATATTCAGGAAGAGCTGCTTTGACCAACTGCACTTGACTTTAAATAATGCTAGCCTCAATGAAGGCTGCAGTATCTTGAAACAGAAAGGACTCCATGTGTAGGACCACTTATGGATCAATTCCCAGCACTGGAAGTGCTCAATCACCCCTTAAATCTTCCAGTGCTCTCTCCAGGCAAACCTGCTTTTTGTTCTCCCCATCTCCCTGCCCCCTCTCATTCCTGCCATTCGATGGTTTGGTTCCCTCAGGCGGTCAAAACAAGAGTGACTTTATCTGCTTTGGTACTTTGACTGGAATCTGCAGCCTCTGCTGCAGTTGGCTGCGTGTGTAAACTGCACGTGGGAGGGGAGACACGCTTGATGTCTAGACACTCCCACAGATTTCAACTTGAGGCTCCTTGGCAACAGATACGTGCTCTTCCTCCGGTAAAATCACCCAAGCATGTGGATGGGGTAGTCATGGCTGAAAGGGTCTGTAAATGCCTTAGAAGGGATGAACACTGAACAGGTTTCTTAGGGCAGTGCACCAGAGCTCACCTCTTTCTGCCACTGACAAGGCTCAAAAACTGTAGGTGTAGGAGTCCTGTGCACTGCAGTCACCATGATGACATCTTCACTCTCAGCCAACACTTACACACCAGATTATCTAATATACCTGCCGTGTGGGCTGCTACTCTTACTGGATCAAAGAGGGAAAGAGTCTTTGAAAATCTGAAGGAAACAAACACTCTGCCTCTCCTGAAAAAGTGCAGACCTCAACTTCCCAGATGCAGTAGGTGGAATACCATGCAAGGGACAGTTCTTCTTTGTGACTACTGAGGACCATTCCTTCTCTATCCCTTATCTATGAAGGCATAGACACCAAAGCGCAACCCTAGAAGGGACAAGCCATTGCTAACAGCTGTGGTACAAGCCTTGCAGCCACTGCCAATATATACCACCACATCTAGAGCTTTCCACATTCTGAAGTCAACCCTGAAACATCTGGAAATCCCTTTACACACTCACCAATGTCAAGGACCCTCTGTTTAGCTGTGTGCTGACGAGAATGCCAGTACTTCCAGTATTTCAGCTGTTCATCTCTGTTTTTATCCTCACTGAAAACAACCATGACCACGCTCTAAGAAAATCAAGAACAAAAGCTGAATTAGTTAATTAATATTCAGAAACAGAAAAATTAAAATCTCCTATATACTTCTAATGATGATCCAGTCATCATCCTCCTACTTTCATACCCAGATTGCTGGGCTTTATTACAGTTCAATATTGCAATGCTCTTAAGGACTTGGTGCAGAAGAAATGCAGTTTTAAAACAATGCAGGGCCTAGGACTATGTTCTTGTATTCTTAGCTCTAAGATGTCTACGTCCCCTTAACTAAAAGTAGCCATTTCAAAGTCATAGGATTCCCAATTTCAATTCTGATAGAAGTCTGTTCCAAGTGTTCAGATTCCTTTTCACTCTGGAAAAGTGCACACTGTAAAGGGATGTGCTGTTATGGAGCTCAGGCTTGCCTGCTCAAGGCTGGGCAGTTCTAGTTTCACTATTCATAGTCCAAATACAAGGGTCTGATAGCAGTACTTTTGTATAAATCTCTTTAATGACAAACTCAGTGTGACTATTGAGGGTTTTTTTCAGTTTGGGTTCTGAATTCCTTTTGTTAAATTGTGTGACACAAAATAAAAAGATTCTAACTTTACTCAAAACTGCATGAGTAATAAAAGCTTCTTAAAAGAGGCCTGCTGTAGGGAAGTAAAACACGAAACAAAAAGCAATGCAAAAATGCTCATACTAAGGTAAACTAAAGTGAAAAGAAACCACAGATAGTTAAAAAAAAAACCTAGTTGTAAATATCCTCTTTTTTTACTGTTCTTCCTTTAACCCTGAGTCATCAAGCTCATAAAAAATACCAGCAGGCTGGTATAAGCTGAGGAGCTGGATCACAGTTGGTTCATGATCTACGTCCCTCCACAGAGTCAAACACTGTGCTCCATGACCTTCTCTGTCCCACCTATGAAAGCCAGCCATCACATCTGTGCCTTCCATGTCCAGTTACAGCACAACCACAAAGCAGTACATGCTGTGAGCATGTGCACACTGGCCAGCTATCAGGGATGTACTGGCTGATGCACTAGCCAAAACTGGCAGTGTGGACTGTCACTTTTTTCTCCAAGGACAGTATTAATCTTTTTCTTCTATGAACCACTGACATNAAACCACAAAGCAGTACTCGCTGTGAGCATGTTTTCTTCTATGAACCACTGACATGGAACTTGTAGAGGTTTCATATCTTCACAACCTCTTGCCCCTCTGTCAGATTGGGATGGAATAGGTAATAAATTCAACAGTGATTTGGCTGGGAGCAGGGCAACAGAACATGATCATGAAAGTTGCATGTGGTTTCACAGTTCTCTGTAAACTGCTCATCCTCCAAAATAAATGGTCTCATCTCTCTTATAATTTCCACCCTTCTGCTGCCACAGCTTCAAAACTAACATGGTTGTGCTATGAATGAGACTTATAAGGACTTGTTTCCAGCCAACCAGTGAGCTCCCGCCTCCTGTTTCAGCAGTACAAGTGCGAAAGCTGGCACCATAAAGGGGCAAGGAACAAGTGACTGGCAGAGAGAGGGAATTCTCAGCAGCAGAGAAGTCTTACATCAAGACTTCTTAAATCAAGCTAAAACCTAATCTTAAACCAAGCTAAAAATTAGCAGCTATTTAGGCTTACAAATAATTGCCTTTGATAAGGAAGAATCTAAACCTCATATATGACAGAAACTTATGTTGTAATCTGGTTCACTGCTCTCATCGACTTTCATTAGTTCCTTCAACCTAAGTCAGGCCATTTTTACAGTCCTTCATTTATTTGTACGCAAACACTTTAGCAGCCTCATACATATGCAGCCTTTCCAGCTTCAGGGTGAAATGTGCAGGGCAGCAAATCTGATGCTCATTGTTCATTCCAAGGTTACTGAGTAAGGATTTGCTTACTCAAAAACATTATCAGGGAAATCAGGAGGCCTGTTCACCAGGCAGATGTTGCTGAATACCCAAGCTACAGATCTACAAGTGGAATCTAAGACAAAAATCTTTAATTTTGCCATACTTCTGTGTGAAACAAACAAAAACTCATGCTAATGTAATGTAAATTATTTAAAATTTATGGCACCAAGAATGGCTTCAAATCTTCACATTTTATCTGAAATGCACCGGAAAAGCAAGTGCTGGGATGCATAGGTGACTGAAGAAGGACTTACACAGTAGTGATGCTCCAATTTTTTTCTATAATCATGGCAATGTTAAGTTCTTCAATGTCAAGTGCAATTGTATGTGCAATTACCATTCTGTCAAACCATAAACTGCAGCAGGTACGTATATAATTAACCTGCAAGATCCTAGTTTTGAAAAAAAAAAAGTGACTTCAAAATATTTAAAATCATCAAATACTGCTCTACCACCTTTACATTTGGCATAAGACTAACTGGTTCTCCTCTCCCCCAGAAGAAAATTTAAAAAAAAAAAGTCTACATTTCTCTGTAGAGCTCCATTCCCATATAGGAAAGAAATTGGACTATACCCTGACTTTGCTGATGGGATGCCGGAAACATTTGTTGTCTCCTGTCTCGCTCAAGGTGATGGCATAAAACTGTCCTTTGTTCAAGTAGGTCATGGGCCCCTCCCCTTGCTTTTGACGAAGAGATTTGGTAGCTTCTAGTGTATACTGAAAAGTGCTGCTGAAAAGACAGGGAGAAAAAAACACAAACAAAATCCACATCACTTTACTCTTTTCTCTTTCTCCCTATTTATTACATACTTCATGTATTGTATAAGCAAGGCATAGGAAACTATTAATAAAATTTCAGGGAAGAATCACTCATATTTATGAATGCAATTTTTTTTCCATTTGATCAGATCTGGCAATAAAGTTTAATACTATCCAGACCATCCAGTAAAAACTGCACCTTTACTTAGTCTGAAAAGAACCACCAGGAAGAACAAGACTATGTATCCCAAAGTAAGAGTGACAAATACCAGGAGGCAATTCAATGATTTAATGACTGTGGAGTTGCCTTTGCAGACATCTGAACTCAGAGGAGTGTCCAGGAAAGAGAAATTTAATTAAAAATAAAAAAAAACAAAACAAACATCAGAAAAACTTGTTGCAAAGGACAGGCATAGATGGAGAAGGCCAAGTCCAACTGCTTCTTTCAGCACAGGGCAGAGAATGAATAAAACAGACAGGACAGTAAGTTCATTAGTTTAAAGGCAATACGCAATCAAGGTTTTTACAAACAATCTTTTCAAAATTAACCAGAGAGCACAAAGTACCTATGTTTAGTTGTATCTGCAGTCATGTACCCTCCCTTAAGAAAAGCACAAAAAGTAGAGAAAAACAGAGTTTACTCATGTTGGAAGTCAGATTTTATAAAAGACTTTCATAGGAGAACTTTGCAACTTTACAGCAGTTCTCAAACCATGAAAAGTTCAAGCTCCATTAACTAATAAATT
Source organism: Turnix velox (assembly GCA_013400935.1). NCBI lineage: Eukaryota > Metazoa > Chordata > Aves > Charadriiformes > Turnicidae > Turnix > Turnix velox. Next base: position 30,140 of record VZTY01004629.1, read on the forward strand.
GTTAGCTGAACATGATTCTCCCAAAGCCTCTTCCAGCTGTCTCCTTCAATAACTGACCTGAACAATGATCTAATAAAAATTATTATGCTTGCAGCTCCTCATGTTCTAGTGAATGAAAAACATTAACCTTGCAAAAAAAAAAAAATCTTCTCTCTGCACTTGGTCACCACAGGTAGCTTAATGCAAGGAGTCACTTCCAGGATGTCCTCCCAAATTGGAGATAACAAGGGATGCATATTCATAAAGGTCCTAATTCAGCAAAGCAATTAAGCAGTGCTGCAATAGAACCAAAGGGACAAAAATAAGAGTGCATCCCTAACCTTCCCTGTAGTTCAAGCAAATACTCTGGATCATCCTAACACTGCCATAGCAATATGGAAATAAGGGGAAGACAAAAACATATTTAACTGCCCAGTGGAAAAAAAAAAAGCCCACACTAAAATGCATGAGTAATAATATTTAAATCCTCACTTGCAGAAAGAAGGAAAAAATAACCTGATCTACTGCTTTTCCATGTAAAGGAAGAAGTTTCAGACACATTAACATCAATTATTTAATTTACTATCAAGACAATGTCTAAACATTTCTGATTATTGTGGCTTATACATGCAAATCAAGTCATTTTCTCTAATCTATTAAAAAGGTGCAAATCAAAGTAAGGCAAAAAACAAACTAACCTCCACCTATCCAACCCACTGATGGCAGTACCAGCACCTCCCAACAATGCAGTTGCTACAGACACAAAGGCTCTCTCACATAAAGTGGAAAGGTAGCACAAAGGTGGCTCTGGTCCCCTCCTCTGTGGCCAGCCAGCAGTGTGTGCTGCCACCATCCCTCTGTCCCATGTGAATGGGGAACAGAAACTCTGTGAGAAGTAGTAGGTGAGAAGCAGAGCCCCAAGATAGTTGACTGGGAAGTCTAAAACCACTAGTACTGTGGACTAAACATCCACCTCGCTGCATGTGCTCATCCTTATGGACTGAGCATTCATTAATGGTGGAGGTACACCCTCTAGTTTAGTGTTACACAAAGGGGCTGCAAGTTGTGCAGACCCTCTGATTCAGTATCACTCAAAGGGACGTGTACCAAAGCAGCCCGGGAGATGCACCTCAAAACCTCCTACCAGCAGAAGGCCTGATGCGCTCAGAAGGGCTCAGCATGAACCAATGTCAGACACATAGTGTCTTAACAGAGTTGCCTACAGTCTGACATGGTCTGGTCTTCTGTTTCCTGGCATTCTATATGTCTCCGAAAGCTGACAAAAAATGTAGATCTCATACCTGCTGCCTGCACTTGGCCAATTCTGCAGTAGTTGCTTGGCACCACTTGGGAAATTTCTTCTTGTTTCCAGCTGACAAGCAAAGTGTGCCCTAGTGTACCCTTAAAAATTATTGCAGTTACTCAAACTATCAGAATCCTGAAAGGATCCTGCACGTCCTGAAAGGATTTTCTGTCACACCTCCAATTACTTTCACACTCATTGTTGGTTTTGTTCAATCTGAAGATTTCATTTGTAAGCACATGTTACTTCCAGGTAACTCCCAGAAAAGACTTTTTTTTTTTTATTAGAGTACATGTGGAAGTTTCATTCTAACATTGACATGGGTCATAGCATGAAAGACAATGTCTAAGAATGTAATGATGCCTGCCAATGCTACAGAACTCAATCTTACCCACATCCATTGCAGTAAACAAGCAGTCTTTACCAAATACTTGTTTCATATGTACTGCCTATATAATGACTCAGTTCTGAGCTCACTGCTCTAATATTCCTCAAAAAAAAAGATCAGGCTGCAAGAAACCTCCACTACAGAAGCAGTTATATGCCTACTCCATGGAAAATACATAGGTATGTTCCTGTTTCTAAAGTGAGAGCAATCTATTGGAAGAACTATTCACAGGAATGAAATGAAACATCATCTTTCAGACTTTACTAATCACAGCCTTTATTTATAAGATTTATTAAATATTTATAGATGTATTAGATATTTATTAGATAAAGTGCCCCTCCAGTATTTACCCATTCTACACAAGCATTTCTCTGTTCTTAGGGAGGACATTTCCTTTCAGACTTCAACTTATGAAACTTTTTAAAAACATTCTTGAATTCATAGGGGGTTTTATGTAGTTTGTATCAGCTAATTAATTTATATTATTTTATCAGTAAATAAGAAGTTCTCCCACAAAACCTACTAGGAGCAACAGAGAAAAACACCAGGGTCATAAAAGATGAGAATTCCACAAGGCTGGTGGAGCCAGTTCAACCTGGATGCCTGTCATCCTGAAAGGTAAGGAAGATACTCCAATGAACTGTATGTCAAAGCTGTGCACAGTTCCCTGGGGGATTTCTCTTAACAGTTTTAATCATTCCCAACCCCAGAGAGCTTCAGAGGAGTTACTACCTTACAACGATGCTGAAAGAAGATAGTAGGTGAAGACAAAATCCATTCAGATACAAAATATAACACATGCACTTATGGGAAACATCCAAGGAGCCCTGCAAGTGTCCGAGGGTATTGAAAGGGAGGGTGGGAAGCAGACACAGGAAATTTCTCCTCCGTACATTCCTATCAGATGCCAGTCAATGCATTTCAAAAGTTATTCCATACCTTGTTTGTTCGTAAATATATTCCTCAGCTCCCACTGATACGCTGCGATACTTCTGAAAAATAATAAAAAATTGATATAATTTGATACAACTAAACATAAATATCAACAAAAGTGGAATTACACTTAAGGACCCCTCAGAAAAAACTATCAACCATTTAAAACTCAAAATCTCTGAAAACTGCAGTGGTCTTTACAAGAGAATTAACAGAGATCAAATTTATGAGTTTTTCATAACCTAAGTGCTACAGAAAGTTAAGTGAAAAGAAACTACAGTCTTAAACTCCTTGGCTACACATTAACATATTTTAAAACATGCTTATAAGAAAGTACACCATCAAAAACATAAATACACTTTTTCATAGTTTTCCTGGAAGCTTCACTTTTTGTTTTGTTTTGTTATATTTGAAAATCAGTGTGTGAAGTCCTTAAGGCCTACAATGAAATACTGACAAAAACTTCGATTGCTATACTGCCTATTTTGAATAAGAGTGGTGAGTGGAGATACAGGACAATAAATATTTTACTTTCAATCAAAGATTCTGTTCAATGCAAAATGCACTTTACCAGCTGAAAAGAGGCCTACAGTCACGTTTTAAATAATGAAAACACGTTATCAAACAAAAATTACCTCAAGAGGTGGAATTCTGAAAAAATGAAATTTGCTTTGCACAGACTAAGCAAGGATTTGTACTCTGTCTTACTGGGCAAACAAGCCCATCTTACTCTACTGTGTAAGCCTTGCTGCTGCTTCTTGGCTTGCCTTTTGACTGAAACATGTTTATACTGATGTGTCCCTGATTCACTGATGGATCATCACATTTAACCTACAGAATTTCTTCTGCAATCATCGCTAAGCAATTAAAAGCTGTTTCCTATCCAGAAGTCAGGAAATTCTGAAAAAGTTATGCACAACTGTACCACCATAAATATCCATTGCAGCAGTATTATATACCAGTTGGGAATATTCCTGAAGATCCAAAGTAAAGGATCTGTAAACAGTAGAATAGAAAAGCCAAATATTCCAAGAAATCTAACAGCAATGGGGTTGTACAACAAAGGAGATCACACATTAACATGCTAGATACATTTTTTACGAATGCTGAAGGCTGACATCATCAACAACATTCTATTTATTAAACCTGTCCTTGAAAATTGTTTTTATGCTACAACCAACTAATAATTAATCACAGCTAAATAAGAATACAAAAGAGATGAGAAAGATATATTTATATAGTTGCTAAAATTGTAACCAAAGAACCAAGTGACTGATTGAGGTATCTGCTTTCACAGGCATCTATAAATCCTCAGCACTCCTTCTGTATAATACAACTAAGTCACTCACACTTTGAAACAATTTCTACATACATATTCAAAAGATGTTAAAAAATTGAGCAGGTATTAGAGCAAATCTACTGCAGTCAAACTTGGCCAAAGTCACCAAGCAAACATACAAACTAGTAAGAACAACTGTATTCCTACTTTAGTAAACACTAATTTAGCACAAGTTTCTCTTTTGGTATGTTTTGCCATTTTTACCCTCTGTTCTACTCAGACCTGCTTTAAACAGCTGTCCCTGCATCACAGGACATGGCTGGAGTTGCAGCTGGTGTCACCAGAGCAAAGCCCACATTGGGATATGGGTAACTGAGAAAAAACAAGGTGACAGGCTGAGTGAGGCTGCAGCTGGATGGGAAAGCTCTTCCTATCCCAGTGCTACACACAAGTGAGTGTTTGGAGCAGGAAGGCCATTGGGACACACCTCACCCAAGAGCTGCAGATGGGAACTTAGCTACTAAAGTTAGTTGCTCAGTCTCTCTGTCTCACTCTTGGCAATGGGATTTAAACTGCCTTTTTCTCCACAAACTACAAAGAAAGCTCACATGACAAGTATCACTTTAAAAAAGTGTAACAAAATCTTGCTATTGTAACTAAATTACCGTAGCATGGAATTAAGGCTGCAAAATATTACTCTTGTAATAAAAATTACTGTAACATGGACTCTGGGATGAAAGATTCAATGAATAGATGTAAATTCCCTCTTTACCTCCAAGTTAAGCAACTCTGCAGATTGAACAGCTCTCCATCTGGGTCACTCTCAGCAGCATGTCCCAGAACAAAAAGTGGAATGGTAATGGAGCCACTCAGCAACAGCACCCCAGGGAACACCGTGGGTACAGTACCACTGGACTCACATAGAGTCATTTACCAGGTAACAATGAAAAATAGCTGAAATTATGTGATTTGATCATGCAGGGCAGTGCTTCTAATCCCAGGTTTGATGTTACAGATTTTTCAATGGCAAGCTAGATTATCTTTATCAATTATTCATTTAGCTGACTTGAACATGTTTTGGATTTGAAAGTAGATTTCAGTTCCAGGTGTCCAGATCTACAATGCTTGTGTGGAGACAACTTACTTTTCTAAAATACACCTACACAGAGTAAATTTCTTAAAATTCAGTCAGATTAACTCAGATTTAAAATAGTTTGCCTTGTATTCTCATTACATTTACAATTTCACAGGACTGGACAAGAAAAATCCAAGGAGATTTTCCCACCAAAACTCCCTGATTATTTGCAAGGGTATGATCAGCTTTAAGTATTTTTTACTTTTCTATACTTCTGGCTTGTGTGCATTACTCTGCAGCAGGCAAATATAGCCAGAGGGTACTCACCATATTAAAGCTAACTGTATAATTACTTCGGCTCTACTTAACTGTAACAAGCTTACAAGGTAGCACCTTGTCTCTCCTCTCCTCCTCATTCCTAACAAATACATGCACCTGTCCTTCCTTGCCTGTTAACTTCTCCATTTCCCTCTAGTCACATAATTCTACTACTTTTTCCCTCTTGTCTATGATGCAGAGTAGAGCTCAGTGTAACAGACAGCTTCTGAATAAATTACTTGGGTTTATCTAGCAGCAGAGGCTGATGCCATACATTTGCACTTTCAGAAAAGTGCAGTTACTGAGTGGCTATTATTTTTTACTGCTGAATAGGTCTGATGGCAGATCTTGTTAACAGAAAACAAATCTTTCAGAATGGAAACTATCTTCTACTTGACACAATGTCCCAAAAGACAAAAGATCAGCATCTATTATTCTCAGAGTTTCCAATAAACAGCCTTAAAACTGTCTTCTGAAACACGTCATAATGCTTACCTCTAATCCGAGCATAAACTGATAGAAACATGAGAAGGAGTGGAGATGAATTTATTGAAACAAGCATCACTGTTCCTCTAATGGCTTTTGTGCACAGCTCAAATCTCCTTATCTTGCTTACAGCTTTTTAGTTCTTAGATGCAAATTTGAGGTGAAAAACTTACTTCTGTTCCTCCATCTTTGAAGGTGTCGCTGTACGTGCTGTCAGGAGTACTACGCTGGTCATCTTTGAGATAATTAGTGTGGGAAGTAATGTTGGACACTTCATATGGTTCAAAGATAACCCCTCGATGCTCCTCATTTTCTCCTCTTGCATAGTGTGCTTGTGGGGTCATAAAAACAGGGGTAAACTCCTCTGCTTTAACCACAGTCACTCCAGTCCCTGTGATGGGCGTTGAGCTCCCAGACACATTTGTGTTGTACTCCCTTTTGGATGACTCCAAAGGATCTTGGTTCAAGGAGAGGTTAACAGGCACAGTTTTCAGGACTTGCACACGATTTTCTCCACCACTTAAATTACTCTGAGCTTCTGTGGCATTAAGACAATTTCTGCGAGACAAAACCAAAAAATGTTATGAGCTGTCCTGACAGAGTAACTCTTCTTCTAAAATAGCTTAAAGTTCTTGGATGTCTGGGAAGATCTCTCTACTCTGATAAGCCACAACCATAAGAAGTAGCACATTAGCAAATACTAGGCAAAAGACACCATGAGTCAAGCAGAGGTCCAGAGCTATTTATCAGCTAGGGAAAGATAATATTTTATCTGATCTATAATTGATATAACTTGCTACAAAATAAATTCTAGGTGTCCAGGGTTTCTTTTGTCGTGGCTTACAATTTGGATGCAAAATCAATTCATTGGTGCAACAGCTTTAAGGCATAAAATTAACATAAAGAGTTAAGGTGAGGTATGGATTACTCAGAGTATATAACTGGCATGTGAAATAGGTAGAATATTTTAACAACCTACCAGTAACTGAATGGTACCAGAAATCTGAGGGATTGCAAGGGGATGGAGCATTAGGATGAGGGGCAATGGATTTAAAGTAGAGCAACACGGTTTGAATTAGACATTAGGAAGAAGTTCTTCAACACAAGAGCTGTGAGACACTGGAACAAGATGCTCAGAGAGGTGGAGGTCCCAACCCTGGAGACATTCAAGGTTGGGCTTGAATGAGCAACATGATCTAGAGCAAGATGTCCCAGCTTATTGAGGGGGGGTTGGACTAGATAACCTTTGATGGTCCCTTCCAACTCAACATATTCTACAATTAACAGGAAAATTCACGTGCTGATGGATGCTCTTCAGCTACTGATGAGCCACAACTATTTTGTAACTCTGGTAGAAATCGTTTTTGAAAAAAGCAAGCCCAGGAATCCCATTGTCAGTCAGTAACCACAGGAAATGTAAGGTAGCCTCCAGCACTACTCCCACATCTACCCATAGCTGCTGTTGAAAGCAATCTGATTCCTGATAGTAGTTGCACTAACAAAGTTGTTAAATGGTAAAACTTTTAGTAGGTGTAAAATACTCCTTATTTGTAACCCAGGAGACAATGTTTTGACATCACGGTTCCTCTTTCTTGGCTTTCTACCTAAGGCCAGTTTTATCAATCACATTCAACTCATGAATTTCTCCAGCATTTGCAGAAGAAAAACTACCCCTAAAAAACATTTCACATTCTGTTTTAAAACAGTGAACTTACAATACTGCCTATTTAAACTTCCACTGTACATAGGTAGTAGAGACCACCTATGGCTGTCCTGAGTCACACTGAAATAACCTTTTGTAGCCTCTTTCCATTATCGTTTCACATAAAGATACCTTCATATACGTAAAAACTTAGGTTGTTTCTACATAAACTCTCTCTCATCCACAGTTCTTAATAAGAAGACAATCAGCTTCCTCCGACTCTTCATCTCACTTTTAACCTCCAGAGAAAGGCTGAAGAAAAACATTTTGAGCAAATTATTTTAATACTTCCTTTAATAGTTATGGTAAATAAAACTGCATACAAATCAGGTTACTGAGGCCAAACCACTAACATTTTGCCCTAGAAGAAAACTGAAGGAAAAGCAGCCAATAGCCAACTGATAATATAATCTGATTTTACTAATCTCAGCAGCAATAAAACAACAAAACACAAATAAACCATGAAACTTTCTGCTACTTTGCAAATTTTGTGTTTAATAATACTGTTCGTTTTTTCTAGTAAATTAAAATTTAAAAGGAGCAAAGTTTGCTTCCCAATATAGTCTTCATTCTTTAATCTTTCACAAGAAAACCACAAACCCTCAGGCTACCATAGATCCTTCAGTTCACAACAGACCAACACTGTTAGTAGCTGGGAGTATGATTTTGAGTAATACTGTACCTTTTATCTTGGTCTTCTTGATTATCACTCACTTTGTTAACAGACAACAGCCTTTTATCTCTGGGAACCTGAGAACAACACCAGGCATGGGATCAGAAATGCATCTGTCAGGTATTTGCAGCTTCAGACTGTCCTACTGCAACAACTAGAAAAATGTAACCCTACCAGTGTTGTCTAGTTCACAGACGCCAGGAGCTGGTTTCCTTTGGGAGACTGGCACAGAACAATCATTTCCGGATGGAAAAAATATACAAGAATTGTTTTGTTTTCTAGTTCTTGGGCACATCAGCCTGGAGTAAAGCACTCTTCCCTATGTTCTTGTCTTTGGAATATCAAGCTAGGTCAAGCTGTGTCAAAATCAAAGTGTATATTCCCAAACACAAACATGCTTTCTGTTGAATAATAAAAGCTATGAAAGAAGACATGATGTTTCGATGAGATCTACATGCACAGCCTTTTAGCTCAGAAGAAAGGGGTTTTCAGTTAATCCAGATGTACCAGCTAAGTCCTCCTGTTACGGAGAAATGTGGAGGGTGAAAGACTCATACGAACAGGAAGTTTGCTGATCTTTCCCTTTCCTAGCACAGGGACAGGTTAGGGCATGCTGGCACATCATCAGAGAACACTAGTTTCTGCTTTACTGAGTGCATCAACAGCCATAAACAAAAATCTAGTCAAGCCTTATCCTTCAACAGACTCAGAATTTACATCAAGTGACTTAAAAGATTTGTGTTCCCACTTACTGGTTTCCAGACACCAGCACTGATATAAAATCAACAAGTTGCTGCCATGACTGTATTTTATTTTTCTCAACAAACAAGCAATTTGAGAGCTAAAACTTTTATCTTTTACAAAGAAGGTATATCCACTCCATCACAGCAGTTAAATAGGGACTGAAGAGCAAGATCTAAGAATGGACTAAAGTTGTGCCTTTTATCTTTATATACATAAAAAAACATCAGGAAAACATCTGAATTTGGAGGAAAAACTATATTATGGTGCACTTCAGTAGCCAAGGTTACATCAGCTATATTTGCAAGACAGTGGTAGGCAGGAAAGTGCTCCCAGAGGCTTTCTCTACCTTCTCTTGGGGACATCCTCTCTCCCTATTAAGCATCCTACTGGTTAAAAACCCTCTTTTGTGTATTTCAGAAGTGGGATCCAAGTCACCGTTTGCACATTTTGATTCTCCTGTTAAGGTCACACATTCATCCTGAAGGAGGGTCTATTTTAAGTAAATATTGCTACAAGAAGAAGGAGGGAAAAAAATTAAGTTCAAAAATTATCGACTGTAAAAAACACTTAAAACAATTATCCATACATACAAAACAAATGAGCCAGATGATAAATAAGGAGAATTCAAGACAGTCGGGTACACTGGAAGTCTTCCTCTACATTTCCACATTACAGCAAAGGAGTTTAAGTTGGGTTTTAGATTTCTAGTTGAGAACATCAGCAAAAACTATCTTTTTCTCCCTATTAATGAAATAGTTATGATTGAATGCTGTCAACAGTTTTGAGATTAACACAGGTCATTCCATCTGAATTTCAAGTCCTCTCCAATTGCCTGGAATAAGGAACAGACATGGCTCTTAGAATATAGTTCTGAAAAGGCAAAGGGCTGTTCTCTCTTTCTATTTAACAAAAACACAGATTAATGAACTGCTACATACAAAGGTATTACTAAAGCAGAAGCCAAATGAGCACACACATCCTGAATTTTAATAATCTGTGCTAACCTTCATGGACCCTGGCAGTGTGGTAACTCTATCAAGTAGAGAGAAGTACCCTTCTTCATCATTGGGAAAAAACTTTTTGGTACTGACAACACACAAAAGCAAGGAACATCTCTCAAAATACAATCAGTAAAGAAATCAAAACAGTAATGAACCATAAGGCTGATACATGGCATCTTTCCTACAGCTCCTTCTCCTGAATACTCATTTAATGATTGTAGCAGAGACAAAAAAAAGCAGCCCATTCTCTAAACATATTTATACTAATAAGCTCTAAAAACAAGGTTTTATTAATTTAAAATTTACATTCCTGGTACTTTTTGATAAATTAGAGGGGGAGCTGGCATTGTTCTGCTGGCTTTCACCAAAGATTTGTTGAATGCAGAGATAGTTCAAGTGAAATGAACAATTTCACACTCCAGTGCTTGGTAGGCAACACAGATTTAGCTTGCAGAGTACAAAGGGGTCAGCCTCAGTTTCAGAGTGAAATTTCTGCATTAAACTACCTAAACACTATGGAATACACAAAAAAGAAAGGGGTTATCTAAATGGTAGGTAAAGCCCTGGGCTTAGAACCTGACATAGAATTGAAAATGGATGTCAGCGTGAACTGACTGTGTCCAGCTCCATTTCTGTCCTCTACCACTCTGCTTAGACTGGGAACTTACAGCACAAGGGCCAGACCTCGCTGTGTGTTTGTATACAGCCTGCTGCAATCATTATACAAATAAAAATGACATGGGAAACTGTCAGATGAGAGATAGTCCATTTAAAGAGCAAACTAAACCATGTGTGGATTGAATCATAAAAGCAGACAAACCAGGCCTCACCTTTTCCACTTTTTAAAGAACACTACAAGTATCTAAGCTCCAATGGAAAGGGAGGTAGTTCACCTAATACCCTTGCAAGGGAAGAGGAAGCACAATATGCTCAAAAAGAAATCATGGCTGGAAATTTAATATAGGTATTTTGATTTTTTTTTTCTTTCCATAATTAAAAGCATCAAAACAGACAAGCTTTCTAAAAGGTGCCTGAGGCAGGAAGGCATCAGAGAGTATACAAAATGCATTGACTTCAGTCTTCAGATGCCTCTTAGAGCAGTTCCCTGCTAGTGCAGCAGGGAGGAATAACAATGCAGTTACCTACTTTATAATAGTCATACAATAGGCCAAGAGCAGCAGCACTGTCCTCATCACCATTTATGCTCATCATAGCCTTGGTAGCTGCTGTTAAGGGATTCTCCAAATACGACTTCCAGGCTTCATCTTCGCTGGTGTAGGCTCGTCTGGTGTTGAATGAAGTGTCAGTTGGCACTAAGGCCACAAGTCGCTTGTTACTGCAGACAGGAAGAATAAAATGGTGATCCAGAAGGGATTACTTTATTCACAAGGCATGTTAAAGAACATCAGACAGCTCAATGGAAGTGTTATGATTACATCAAGCAAACCTGGTGACAAATATTTATCAGTACTAGGTAACTTCTGTGCTTAACCAAAAAACTGTGTGCAGATTCTGTGACAATAGTCAAATGTATATTTACTAATACGCAGACAGAGCTTTCAAAATATTTTAAAACTATGTGGAAAAATGGAAGTTAACAATATGAGAACATTTTGCCCCATTATCTTTGCTAGATGTACACCTCATTAAGAAAAAATACATTTACTTGAAATCAGTTATAATAAGACGTGAATGAAAAAAAAAAAAGCTATCTAACACTAAGCTAGTGTTCACCTAAACAGAATACAGTCTAGTATTATCTGGGTAGATCTTATAATTGAGCTTTTGGAATGCAGTTTGTCCATAATTTCAGAAGTTTTCTGCAATGGTTCCATTGGATCAATCTGAAAAAGTCAACATATTTGGCCTCAATTCACACTTTATCACCACATCTAGTTACAGACCCATAGCAACATGCACAAAATCACTGCAGCAGAGCAGTTTTCTCCAGCCTGAAAGTGGTACAAACTGACCAGTGCCTGCACATATCATGAGAAAAGCTGCCTCACAGCTATGGCTGAAATTTCCCGTATAATGGAAACATAAAGGAGGATAATAGTACCTGCTTTTGTTTGATACACTCACAGACAGAAGAGCCATGTGAAAGGAAAAAAGGCTGCATTCCTATTACACATGATACTGGGCAAACAGATTAAGCAGGGAAACAGTGGAGCAAGGGATTCACTTCTGCTGCTCAGTACATGTTGCAAGAGCACCTGCAAGAATCCTGGCTCAAGTTACAAGAATCACAGTGAAACTTTTAACACGCTACACCTACAAATCTGAAAGCTACAAGAAAAAGAATATTAACTGAATATACTGGTGAAACTAGCAGTTATTGACAGCGACCTTCAGAAAACGTTTCCTGCTATCTTCTACATAAAAACTGCTTGTTATCCAGCACCCTCTTTCTGCTCTCCCCTACCTGCAATAGTAGTGCCAGCTCTGCAGACCTGATCCAGCTGACTTCCACTGCTGCACAGAGACTGGCATTGAAACACTGCACAACTGAGCCTTTCATTTCACTTCAGAAATTCGATTTGATAAAAGCACAACCAAAGCCTTGGAGGCCGAGAGTGTGTCTTGCCTGACACCCCCCACCACATCGAGGGTTGCCTGAGCCCAACATGCAAAGTGCCTGCTCCTACGTTTAAGGAAGAGGAGGGGAATGGTGGAGATTATCATCTCTATGCACTGTTTACAAGTTTCTTTATTTAATAAAAAACAAAATAATCCACCTGGTACACGGAGCACAGGTTTATGAGCTCTGCAGGGGAGGGGAAGAGAGAATTTCATAGCGTCATATCACAAAATCCAGCCTACAATTACTGTTCAGATTATATTTTTCCTTTCATCTAAAATAGCCCTTTCTGATTGGCCTCTTGTTGCCTCTTCTAAAGATTTCTGTCCTCCTTGTTTACACACACATATATTTCTGTTGTCACCAGTTTGCTTCAGTAAGTGAAGCTGAAGCTTAAGTTAGATGCCCAAGGAGAGAAAGGACTGCTGGGTTCACTGATCTTTTCCATACCTCATTGTTAGCGACTCAAATCAGATTTGCAGCAGCCCAGCTGCTCGTGCCAGAAGCAGCTGAGGGCCTGTTCTCACTCAGGAGTAACCAACTCTCCCTGGCTCAGAGGCAATTTATTCCAGGCAAGGATTCTCCTATATTCAACAAAGCTCCCCTTCAGCTGCACCCAGGCCGTTTCACCGCATGGGCGGCTGCCCAGTGCAAGGCACAAAATGCTGCAAGCTCTCCTTCCTGTAGCAATATTCCTTTACAATCAATAACTGCCTTTTGTTACTCAGAGCACTCGCAGCCACGCGATAGCCATAACTGATTTACAAGCACTACAGGCAGACTGTGAGATGCCCTTTTAAATACATACCTTTTAAGAGCTGGACTGTGCTCTTCTGCAGAAATGCTGGAGGGGAGGAGTCAATCTCTTCTGCTCTAATTTAGTCACAACCATCTTAAAGCAAGGAAGAGAGTGCTATCCCTCAGGGGTGCTGTCTATGGCTATGTTGGTGAGAAGCTAAAGTAAAAGGGCTAAATGCACTTGAAGCAGCCAAATATTAAGTAAACAGTTGGAATAGCTGGAAAGGCACAGGTGAATAGACCTAAACCCATGTAAACATCTCCACAGAACACTTTTTTCTCTAAAACTCAGGTTTTCACATTTAAAAACTAAGTTTCTGCCTCCTCTGGCTTGAGAGGTGGTCTGCAACATAATCAACTGGCGCACTCATTGTGTTTACTCTGCAAACAGACTGAAAGAATAGCACTAAGAAAAATAAAAAACTTCCTCATCTCCCCTATCCCTGTAATCAGCGCTGTGGGAGGTTAATGGTCAGAACTAATTATAATGATTTAACATAGTCAAACATTTCAAAGATTATATCCGAATCAGTCAGCCAAAACAACTGTGCTGGCTTCAAGAAATCTTCTCTATTTAATTAAGGTCACTTAGATGCGAAGGAGAGTTTCTCTTAAGAAACGGGCACATGCATTCTCTTTCCTTTTCCATGACTGTTGAACCTGGACTATTTCAGCCAAACATGACAGGTACTTTGCAGGTAGTGAAGTCCCTCATAGCTTTCTATTTAATCTATGCCAAGACAACCCAATCTCCTGCATGAAGCTCTGCAAGCACCCTTAGTCCCACCAAGACACTCTTCCATGCCAGGGCACCCCTAGCTGTTCCAGCTGTATAACTTGAAATCAAGCAACTGCTTGAAGGAGAGCGATTTTAGTGGCAGTGGGACCATAGGGAATACAAAGGGTGGCACCTACACAAGGCTCTTCCTACCGGAGAGAGTGTCTCTCATCCCTACAGCTGTGAGAAAAAACTACGTTGGAGCCAGTGATTAGCTACTACTATCAAAAGCTGCAAATCCCACATTCATGGAAAACCTAAGGATGTAAAGATAGACCAAGACTGCAAGCGGAAGACTCTCATTCAACCCGATCAGCAAATATCCACTTTAGCTCAAAGTACATCCTCTGAAATAGCCTACCCAAAGAGCAGAGAACAAGCTCAACCCTGACTGTGGCCATTCCTCACCCCGACTAGCCCACCACTCCCCTATTCGGCAGTCAGGATGGCTGCTGACCAGAAGACAGGGATATGCCTCTACAAGCTGAAAGCACGCTGTTACTTTACCGCAGAGATACAGCTGAACAATTGAGGATACTTTGTGCCTGCAAAGTATGTTTCCTTTCAAGCTAAAAAATGCTAAATGTTTCTGTTGCTTTATATTTAACAGTAGAAGGCGGTTATGTGTCTTATTCATAGGTGTGGCGGGCTGAAGGGTATTTTGAACTAATTGCCCCCGACACTTGAATCTTTATGTCAAGACTAAACTTCAGAATTTTTTCTCTTTATTTAGCAAAATCTCTACCCACCAACTGTTCAGTAGAGTTTTTCGTATTTGTATCATCTTACATTANTCTCTTTATTTAGCAAAATCTCTACACCAACTGTTCAGTAGAGTTTTTCGTATTTGTATCATCTTACATTATTTGTGAGCTCCCTCCTATGAAAATACATACATTTTCTAAATTTATACCAGTAATGGTGATTTCTGCATCTGCTAATCTGATATTTTAAAATTTATTTAAAATTAAGATTATGGAATTCTATAAAACTCTATAGTGATGACAAAATTTTTGCTCAATTTTATTTCAGTTACAGCAGTACAACAACATAGGTGGGGGAGGTATATACTTATGTCAGTAAATTAGCTGGATGGAAAGGGCTGCCCTTTCAAGCTCTTCTTTAGATTAGAGATAATGAACTTTCAATAGCCAGGACTTCGGGTTATAAAATCCTACCATAGGCAAATTCTCACACAAATTGATGCAATTAGTGGATCAGCTTACACAGAATCAGAAATGTCCATTAACACATTCATGAACAATGGTGAAAGGCCCCAGCTTTGTGATCAGAGCTTGATTTAATTCAGAAACAGGATGTCCTGCCTGTCAGTTTCCCTCAGCCCGTTTTGAGGCTCAAGAGCTTTCTGTTGAATTTGCAAAACTTGCACAGCCCTCAACTTCTCTGCTACATTTGCCACAGAACATGAGGCAGGCTGATGTACCCATGCTGCTTCCTACTCTCCCCCATCACACACTCAGCATGACATTCTTATCCCGCTTGTTGGTGCTAGTGGGGAAGAAAATTTCCTCTGGTCTGTGCACTAACTTTCACCTTGACTGGCAATTCACCTCGGAAAGACTCCCCCTTCATGCGAAGAGTTGTTGCCAGATGGGAACATAGCACACAACGTGCATGAGGCAGCAGAATGGGAAGAACCTCCTGAGCCTGTCTGCTTTAAACCTGTGGGACAAAGGCACACAGCACATCTGTGCATGTTCTCTGCAAACTCTAAGGAGATGATACAGGAATCTTTGGAACATACAACTATTATAAAGCACACAGAAATTTTAGCACCAGTAAAATAACTGGAAAATTACATTCATGTCACTCTGGCTCCCAGCCCAGCCCACCAAGGCCATAGGATATTTATTGTTAAGTTCCTTTTTAATTAGATGATAACAACGTGCAGAATGTGCACAAGGCAACTGTCTCCAATCCGGAAATGCTGTGAGAAATGCAAATTCTAAAAGAGGTGCTAGCCAAATGTTGTGTGCAGATAAGCACCATATACCATCTTGCATCCTGGGTTTCTGATCTCTTAATTGTCCAGATCAGAGACCTGGCTGAAGTAAGCTGTAACTCAGTGTGCTATGGGAAGAACACCTGCCTACTTAGTCTTCCTTGTAGAGCTAAGTAAGAAATATGGAACTTCAAGAACACTC
The DNA here is from genome assembly GCA_013400935.1 of Turnix velox. Classification (NCBI taxonomy): domain Eukaryota; kingdom Metazoa; phylum Chordata; class Aves; order Charadriiformes; family Turnicidae; genus Turnix; species Turnix velox. The sequence goes on from VZTY01004629.1 coordinate 46,343, forward strand.
AATATAATAAAAAGCACAAGAGTATACTCCAGCCACACCCAAGAACTGGAAAAAAAGCTGAAGCTCCCACTTAATTTCTGACTTAGCTAAGGCTTACAAAGTTTGTTACCTCTAAAGCTCTTTGTAATTTTATTTCACATTTACAAAACCTCAATTCACCTATAAGGCTACTAATAAAACAGAGTAAGAACAGATGTTCATACAATGTATTACAACCAATATATGAGTTTCACAGGCACAAAATGAACTACTGTGACCATTTCAAAAGCAGCGAAGTATAGATCCCACTGAAGCCGGGAAAGTTAACCAACTTGATTCCAGATCACAAATTTCTATCTGAGCTCATTATACAAAGAAGTAAAAATCAAAACTAGCCCTAGTGCTAATGTTCACCTATATTTACTGTCCTCAGCATACTAAAAAAAAAAAAAAACACGAAAATACCCCAACATGGATGACTCATTGCAAGTTTTTATTTATATACTTTTTAAAAAGTTTAGATTCCTCAGGATTTATTGCCAAAGGTATAATTAGAAGGTCAGCAACACTGTTGTTTCAAATAGACAATAGTGTTCCATTAAAATGACAAAGGAACATAAATGTTTAATGAACAGGAAAATTACATGTCTTGATATTTGTCTTTCATCCTGACAATCACATCACTCCAGAAGTATAAACAGGTCTCCAATAGGCTCTTAGCCAATCCAGCGAGCATATAAATATACAGATTACTTGAGAGTAAAGAAAACTCAAAGCATTTAGATCATGAGGAAAACAGAAGATGAGATGCCCTCTGGCTCAGCCAATAGTCCATACCAAGGAAAACAACTACCACTAAAAGAGGCTGAGTAATTTTGCCTACTAATGAATGCAAGGTCTCTTGCAATTTTGGGACAATTTTTTTTTTTTGAGTACAAGACAAATCTGAACAAGCTTACACATGGTGAATGATTAAAAAAAATTATTCTACCCTTACTAAAGCCTCCAAAAGGATGAAAAATAATATGCTGAGAGCAGAAACAGTGAATGGCAAATCAGACGAGTTCAACAACTAGATACCTACTAGAAATTGTATTTGTTTTTACTCAGAACCAAAATAACATGAGCATGTGATAGTGATTTAAAAGATTAAAACAAATAGGTGATTCATTAACACTGTCAAAAAATTAAGGATGTCAAAGTGAAAGTGCAAAACACAAATCTGACACAAGGACTAAATACATGCAGTAAATACCTTGCAAGAAGCAGTTTACATAGGAAATTACTCTCCCTGAGAAAGACTATCTTATACCTATGATTTCAGAAACCTTTCTGTTTCACTATTAATTATTATTTCTACCTGACCAATTTTTATTAGTGCCCTAAGTAGCCTATTGCCTTTTTCTTTCTTTTTAAACCAAGCAGAAAATGGTCTCAGAAAAGGCACATTTCAGCGTATTTGTAAAAAAACCTGACTTCTCAAAAAATCAGGATACTCTGGAGCTCACAGCATTACTACAGCTAATACAGTTGATAAGAATTGGCAACAACCAAGCAGCTTTTTATGAGGCCATGCTCTGTTTTGCCAAGAAGCACATTTCTAATATGCGTAGCACCCAAAGTTATTTCAGCTGACTTGCAGCAGCCGACAGTAGGTTTTAAAATTAAAAGCAAGTCGTGACAATGCTTCCCAGGCCTGCTGCTGCTTAACCCAACCCTTAGCCTTGTGGCCCTTGTCCATTCATAGCTTCCATGGAGTTAATGGAAGTGTAACAGTTACTGCACTGATAGCGCTGATTGCTGCTTTTTCAGAATGTGAAATCTTTTGGAAGGAAAATACGAATTCAATGACTGCACAATCCTGGAAGTCAAGATTTCCCAGAAATCTTCCCCAAAAACAAAAAATATACTTTATAGGCAGCTAAAATACAAAAATAAGGAAGATGCCATTATCTCCCACTATTAGTAAAATTAGCAAATCTACAGATAAATATAATCTTAGAGGTTGGAGACATATTCTCAAGCTACAGATATGTTGCAATATTTGACTTCTCCAAAGTTCACATACACTTAACATGGTTTCCTTGGCTAATATGTTTTGTAAGCAACAGTTCTCTTTATGAAGTTAGTCCTATTTGAGAGTAGAAAAGTGTCCCAGGTGCTAGGATGTCTGAAATAATTACTCATCCTCTTTTAATTAGCTACTACCATACCAATCACTGATTAAAAAGCTAATGATGATTTATCCCAGGATGAATTCCTAAATCAGCATTTTAAAGTGCTATTTTGTGTGTGTGCGTGCAAACAACAAAAGGCCAGCTTAATTTGCTGCTTCATAATCATGGGAAAAAATATTTAAGGTAACCATCAATGGTCTGCCTTGGATTAATATTTGTGAAAATATCTGACAACAAATGTCAACTGGTGTAATATCATTTCTCCTTCAGATGTCCCTGCCAGAATGAGAATTATGAAGTCCCTGCTGACCCTTCCACACGGAAGAAGCTGTGTGATGGTTGCAATCAGGGAAAATCCCTTCTCTCTGCTTTCATCTTCAGTCTGATCTCAGACTTCAGCACCAAAGAGATAGCACGGTTAACAAGATGTAACCATTTGATATCCTTACTCTTCTCAGTTGCAAGCAAGCTCTCACTTACTTGGTTCTGCACACCAAGTTTCCTTGCACAGAGAATTTCCTGGCAGACACCAACGGCAGCAAAACTGACATTCATTTCTCCTTCAGATGTCCCTGCCAGAATGAGAATTATGAAGTCCCTGCTGACCCTTCCACACGGAAGAAGCTGTGTGATGGTTGCAATCAGGGAAAATCCCTTCTCTCTGCTTTCATCTTCAGTCTGATCTCAGACTTCAGCACCAAAGAGATAGCACGGTTAACAAGATGTAACCATTTGATATCCTTACTCTTCTCAGTTGCAAGCAAGCTCTCACTTACTTGGTTCTGCACACCAAGTTTCCTTGCACAGAGAATTTCCTGGCAGACACCAACGGCAGCAAAACTGACATTTGAAAAGTGCAAGCAGTAAACACCTCTAATTCCCATTTCTCCATTAATTTACAGATGAGTAACACCTTGGATAATTCATCTCAATGGATGCCCTATTCAAATATTCATCAGTGGGGAGGAAAAAAACAAACAAACAAACAAAAAACCCTCAAAATTGAGTAGTCTGGGGCCCAACTGCTACTCAACACCTGCTGATGGGAAATATAAAGAACAGTTCACAGAATCAAATTGTAACCCATAACTGTGCTTTGTTTTTACTGTACTAGATGCTTAGTTAAATATTATTAAGGCAGTATCTATGTTTACACACTATACAAGAAATGGGAAAACAGGGCAAAATTACTCTGTGAAGAGCCTGGAATCAACTTCTGCCTCAGATACACCAAGTAGCAAACTGGATGTGTAAAGACCTCCTCTGACAAATGGTAACAGGTTTAAACCCATTCCCACCTCTAGGCTCGCTCTCCCCTCAAAGAAGCACCACGCGGAGGTTGCCCCAAGTCTTCCTTATTGTGGTCAGCCTGAGCATGCCCAAGCCCTGTCTACCTGGTGTCCCGAGTAGCTCTTGCACATACTGGGAGCGTGGGGAGCCTGACCAGCCTGACTGACAGGCAGTCATGTGGCTGGCTAGCAACAGAGCCACAGTGACCAGCACCCTGGGTCTGCTACCAAACCTCTCCTCATGCAACTGCAGTCCCAGCCTACGTGGGACTCACGACTTTACACAACACTAGGAGGGATGGGGACACAACCATGGCATTTACACAGCACATCCCAAGCGTTTGTACAGTTGATCCTCATTCACATGAGTGCTGCCAATCTCTAAAACCCTGTTAAGTCTCAAAAGAATCAAGGTCACCAATTAGCTTCACTAATGCACTGGAGGCATTAACCTGGAGTTCTGCAGTGAACATATTTTTGTAAGAACAACTTTTCAGCCTACAAATGCAGAAGTGAACCTTCGAATCAGCTTTATGTCCTGCAAAGGGGATAATCCCACCTCCCTGCCCTAGTCTCCTTGCGGGAATCAGACAGAAACAGCTGCGTGAACCTCCAAAATGTTCCTAAGACAGACAGAAACAGACATTTCCTTATGCAGAAGTTCTGCTTTGAGCAGTTCTATCTTTAACACCTGCCATTTGCTTGCAGCTCCTCCTGCATATGAAGAACCCAAACTGATGAAAACCCGATGTTAAAAATAGCCTCCAAGTGGAGATCAGGCTGCTCTCAACCCAATATTCCCCCCTGAGCCAGTTCTATAGCTGCACAAACAGCTCTCTACTGACACAGTTGAGTGGGTGGAAGGGAGGCAGGAACAAGCGGCCACAGCCTGCTTAGGTCGGTACACCTCCCAAAAATTCATGTGCAATCATGCCTTATCTCTTCTGACCGATAGCAGTTTGTAGAAGCAAGCAGGCAATACCCAGCTGAGGCAAAAAGACTAAAGGGGAAATGGGGGAGATATGCACACTATTTTAAGGCTAATCTCCCCTTCCAAGCTCCTCTATTACCATTAGAATCAAACAGAAAAGTTCCTAAACAATTTTACCTGACTTTCCACTTTCCTCCCTTAAAGTAGCACTCCTGTCAATGCTTGCTAATCCGAAGAGGAGGTCCACAGAGCCATTACGGAGCTGGCTGTACCTCTCCAGAAAACTCTGCAAATCCTACTGAGAAATGAGAAAGGAAATATATTTTCCCATGTTCACTGTATCACCGCAGCTGCTTAGTCCTCTACATCAGCACTTTTACTAGTACAAATCTCATAAAAACACGTCCAATGACTCTGACAATTAATTGACCCTCGTTTTGCCTGTAGGGAAGATCAGTTTTTAAGTAAAAGAAAGGCCATGTAGAGAATAATGTGCTCTCTGGCTTCGGTTTTAACTGCATATAATTAGACCTCAAAAAAAAAAAAATCGCCAAAAACAAGAAGAAAGCCCCTCCTATACAAACTGCCCTCACCAATCTAGTATCTCATTCCATGTGGACATCTTTTCTGAAAACAAACGCATTTGTCTTCCCTTGTTACACTTGTGTATAGAGAGTCCAGGGGATTTCTTAACTTCTTACTTCCTTTCCAAACTCTTACCTACCTCCCATGAATTTTCTAAACACCTTAACCAGAAACAGATCGCATGCATACCTGCAAAGGGGACAGTGCTGTTACTTGAGGGTACAGGCACTGCAGTGCCCTTACGTTCCTCACAGTGGTAACAGTAGAGGCATTACAGTGAGTAGGGAATGAAAGGCACTAACACTCCAGTCTCAGGAGCTTACACCTATGCCATGCTGTTCCTATAGCAAAGGAAGGCTAGTCCTATAGCTTTCTTGATCCCCCAGACCCACAAGGTAATAACTTCTGCACTGGTTCCTTACACGAGCTAAGTTTTCACTGCACTACGTTTCATATAATTTCAAAGCTGACTGGTATGAAGTTGCTTTTTCTCCCTGGCCCATATTCCCATCCTGGTCCAATTGCTGCAGCAAAATTTCTGACCTATTTGCTGAAACTACTGTCAGTTAGCTCGGCCAGGGTGTAATTCGAGAATCCCTTTCACCTTCATGTAGTTCTGGAAGAGCCCATAGCTTTGGGATGCTCCTTGTCGGCTCTTGGGCAATTCATCTGGTTTCCCTCTTGACTCAATGAGCGTTCTTTCAGCTGCTCTTCCCTGCCCCACCAGCATCCCTCAGGGCTGTCCTTATTCCATTCTTTTCACTTAAATCATTTACTGCTGCTATCTGGCCACCTAAGGCACTAGTTCCCATACCCACTTCGATGAACTCACAAACACGGCTTTGTTCCCAACTCCTACCACAATCAGGTTAATTTCATGTCAGTAACCACCTTTGTGCCATTCTACTGCCGGCTGATGTTTCCAAAGGCCAGGACTAAAACTAATTTTTTAATCTTCCTCTGAACCAGCCCACCTCTTCCCTACAAGGGCAGCCACCCCCGGCTGTTTTCTTTTGTCGGATAATCTCTTTCTTTCGATCCTTGACAGGCAGGCTGTTACCGAACCCGACGTCTCCCAACACCAGGCTCCTCCTCTTCGCCTCCTTCGCCACAAAGGGGAGCCCAACAAGGGCTGGCATCCCAGAGCAGGCTCCCGTGGGCCGCTGGTACCTGCGCTACGGCTGCCCTAACACAAACCGGCCGCCTCCTGCTCTGCCTCCATCTTCCTTGCCTCGTTACTCTCCTCGGCCGCCTCCTGCAGTAACACTCAATAACCCCGGCAGGTAAAATGGCCTTGCCGCCTGGCTGCCTCACGGCGGCTCCTCGGCGCCGCCACAGCAGCAGGCCGCCGTCTCCTCCGAGCCAGGCCCCGGCCCTCACGCCTCGCCGCCATCGTGGGATGGCAGAAAACCGCCTTCCCCCACGGCTTACTGGGGAAGAGGGCAAATAATATTAAAAATAAAAAAATCTGGGCCCATAAGGCGTATGCTGGGGTGGCAGAAGACGCGTAGGCCGCGACCTCGGGACAGGCCCCGTCCCGCTGCACCCACACATCACTGGCTCCCTCTCGGTCCTGCGGCGTGCCCCGGGACGGGGTCCGGCACCACGGCCGGCGTTCCCCTGGAAGGCACGGGGGGCTGCCCACTACACCGCAGCTCTTCCCTCGGCCTCGCCCGCAACAGAACAGGCGGCTCCGTACACCTCGCCGCTGTCAGGCCCCGGCCTGGTTGCCGTCGCCGTGCGCCCACCCGGGCGGGAGAAGGGCTCCGGCGGGTCTGGTAGCGGCGACAGCGGCCGCTGCCACCTCCTCCTCCTTCTCCTCCGGCGCCGCTACTGGAAGTTACTTTTTAACCCTGGACAGAGGCGCCGGTCTTCGGGCCCGTCGGGAAAACAAGGTCAGGGCGGCGAGGTTGAAGAGGCCGAGGTTGGGGAGCACCGGGACGGGACAGGGCCCTTCCTCCCGATGCCTGCAGGACGGGGCGCGGGCCGCTGCTTGCCCCCTAGCCCTGCCCGCCTAGCAGTGGGCGAGGGGTGGAAGATGGCCGAGTCCGGCCGGGGAGAAAAGGCCTTTGTTCCTCTAACACAAAAGCCAAGACGCACTTTTTGTCCCGGGGCCTTCGGCGGGCGGAGGCCGCGCCGCTCTTTTAGGGCAAGGAGTAATCTCTCCAGAAAAGCGAACCTCGAGATAAGAGAAGAAAAAACTAAAAAAACCCAAAAAACAAAAACAAAAAACAAACTCAAAAACAAACAAAAAATCCACAAACACTTAACTAAAAAGGGAAAAGGAAAAATCAAAAAAAAAAAGGGGGGGAAAAAGCGAGTAACAACCAAAGAGCAAGCCCCATAAGCAGATGGAAAAGCGAGGCGAGGGGCGCCCAGCCACAGCCTTGTCCTCGGGCGCTCCGGGAGTTGCTCTGCCGCCCAGTCCGGCGTCGCTTTCGGGAGGAGGGAGGAAGGCCGTGCCCGCAGGTCGGCATCCGCCACCGGAGAGAGAAAAGCGGCCGGGGCGGCCGGCCCCGCGCAGCGGGAGCAGCGGCGTGCCTGCGATCACTTACTTGTCCGTCTCTTGTGACATGTTTGATCCAATGAACTCTCTCCCCTTTTCCCGGTGCCTCCGTCTCCCTGGCGGAACTGGACTTTCAGGTCTGTGCAGGTAAAGGTGTGTGTGTGTATGCGTGTGAACGCCCGGGACGGCAGAACCAGAGCTACTGGTAATTCTGCTTTCCTTCCCCCCCTCTCTCGGCTCCGCAGCCAGCCGCCGAGGTAGGACAGGTAGAGCCCCCTCCCCCTGGCATGTGGGGAGCGGCGGGGCTGGGGCTGCGGCGCAGCGAGGCGAGGCGCGGAGAGCGGCCGGGCCGGGCACGCACAGGTAACTTTCCCGAGCGGCGCCGGATTCTTTCACTAAAGGAGCGGGGCAGAGAGGGACGAGCCGCCCGCTGATTGGGCGGCGCGGGCCGGCAGGTGTGCTGCCATTGGAAGAGGCGCGCACAGGTAAAGGCCGCTGCCGCGCTGCAGGTAACGCACCGCGCTCCCGCCGCTTCTGAGGGGAAGGGAGGGAACGAGAGGCAGACGTCGCTGAGGCTGTGGCGGTGATTTTGCCGTCAAACAATCGCTTCCTCTCCCCACGGCGGAGGGAACGGGACGGCCGCACTGAGGGGGCAAGGTGCGGTGTGGCGCGACGCAGGGTCGTTAGTGCTTGCTATCTGCCGCCGAGGCTGAGGAGAGGCCCCAATTCGCCTGCGGCGGGGGGC
>VZTY01004629.1:54575-139993 GCA_013400935.1 Turnix velox
GGGCCGCTCCTCAGAGAGGCGGCCACCTCCCGCTCGGCCGGCGACACGCTCCCGGAGTCGCTGTGGCCAAATTCCGCCCTGCCGTTAGATGGTGCCAAGAGTGGCCTCAGTCCTCGCAGGAAAGTTTGGTAGTTACGCTTTTTTGTTCGGTTCTGAGCTTTTTATACTTTTGTTGTTGTTTGGGACCGGCCGGGTTTGACGTTGGTGCATGTCGTGGTGCTGAAGGTATCTCACGGCAAAGGGATGAAGCAGTGCCAGGAGGTGAGACCCGCTGCCTGGGTCTGAAGGCTGACGGTCGAGCTGGGACGAGGGTGAAAGATCTGTTTTGTCAGCGGGGCAAGGATGGAGAAAATGGGACAGAAAAGACCGTGGCATCAATCTGCCACTCAGTTCAATGCACCATACTGTGTACTTTTCCCAAAGGCCTGACTGAGTGGGCTTTGTAGGGATAGGATCGGGCCGTGTGGGCAGCAGCTTTGCCCCTGATGGGGAAGGTGAGGAAGAGTACCTGTCTCCGTGTTGGGTCAATTAGAGAACAGAGTGGAAATGTAGCGAAGAGACTACCACCTGCTGTGACCTGTTCTCTGTCCCTGTTCCTCCACCAGAGACAGGTCAGGACTGCACTAATTCTTCCTGCTGCCACCTGTCCTGGAGACATCTTCCTATACTAAGCATCCAGCATGACTGCTGATCACCTCTGCTGTACAAATGTATGTGTAAAGAATGTACCACCATGTGTAGTAGACTGTTGTGTTACTTTGTAAACATAGCAAGAAAATTAGCTGAATTATGTCAAAATCATCAAACTTATACTGTCTTAGCTGAAGTCATTTTCTACCTATAATTTCACTTGAGGGGGAATATAGTAGAAGGGATATGCATGGAAATACTGATCTGTATAACTTAAATACAACTGTGTGCGTATATTGAAATATAAAAACTATGCAGTATTATGATCTGGGGCCGCCTTCTTTCACCTCTGCAGCTGAAATCAGACTTGACTCTGTAAAGTCTTTTACATTATGGGATTGCAATCAGGCACAAATATATATTACTGCGACTCAGGCCTTATGTTTATTCATAGTAACTAACCAGATTCATCAGATTCAGTATAAATCAGGTTTTAGTCATCTTAAACACATTGCCATTAAGATTTCCCTCACTTTAAATAAACAGAACTAGAAAAAGATTTTAATTGTTGAATATAAGATATTAGTTAGCCTTTCTCTTCATTCACCAGTCACAGGAAAGAGACAATCTGTAGATCCAATCAGAAGTTGCTAACGTGGCCTGAATTTTGATACTGGTATTTAAATTGTAGGCCATTATTTATAACAATGCTTATATGAAATATTTTGTATAATACATTTCAAGGAATCCATAAGGCTTCATAAAACACTGAAGAGTCATTTAGTCATTCAAATAATGCAACAATTTTGAATACTGAATTACTATATAATCTTAAAACAGGTTGAGCCTTTCAGGCACATTACTGTGCGATGCTGTGAGTTGTTACAGCGAAATAGTGGTAGAATGTTATAATAGTTTAGCAAACTAATGGTTAGGTTCCCCTGTTAGCTTCAGAAATTACAAGGTTTCTTTCCCAAATATTTGTTAAGCTGAAAGAAGCTGTGAGACCTGAAAAGGTTACCTGTTTGAACACCATCAATAGGATTAATACCCATTCTAGTATCCTCTTTCTCTTTTTAAAAATTTTGCAATTTTGGGAAACATTTGGATATTGTTTCTCCCTCCCACCCTCTCTTTTTTTTCCCCTGTGTGAAATATAGGAAGAAGGAGAAAAAGATCAGTGATCAGCACTTTTGAAAATACCGTTTTCCCCAAGGTAAAAATGCTGCTGATGTATGGTCTTACTAGAAAGAAAACTGCATTTGATGCCATCTGCAATCCTGGACCAAACCCAAACTGTAACTCAGTCTGAAATGGAGTTTGTTCTAATACTGGGTCAAATACAAAACTGTCTTTAACAGTCTGCTCTCTGGAGAGATTATCTTAGAATGAGGTAGTGGGGAGGCTGAATTACCACTCACTGTCTTAAGTGTATTCCAAGGTCAAAGTAAGAAATACAAGTGGAAAAAGTAATGAACTCAGAAAAAGAGTTTGTTGGAGATGACAGCTGCTATTTAGTTGGGACTTGCTTAGGTAGAAAAATGTGTCCTGAAAATTATTTTAACTAGGTAGGTAGGTAAGCATATTTAGGTAAGCATATTTAACTAGGTAGGTAGGTAAGCATTTTCTGGATTAGTACTTTGCTTCAGATTGCAGATGGGAATAAAATCAAAAGTGTCGGCATCTACCTGCAGTGGAGCAGGTGAAACAAGTCCTACCTAATCCAGCCCACTGCTCATTTTTCATGATCTGCAAGATTACCACAAACTAATCTTTTAGTTGTTGAAAAACCAGCTAATGTTTTTTTCTGTTCTGACCAGTCTTGCTTCCTGTAGAGTAGAGGCTGCATCAAGCAAAATTTAAATACTCCTGCAGCACACTACTGAAAACCTAAGAATCATCTTTGGAATGTACATGAAAAATTCAAAATAGTTAACTACTGTTTTCCTAACTGTGGTTGCTTCTTTGTGCAGCAACTAGTAGTTTTTTTGTGGTGCTATAAGGATTCAGGATAGAATTCAGCTGTCTGAAGCTTTACCTCTTGATTTTACATTGTTTACTCCATAGCAGCTAGCATCAGTGTTGTTTGGACTTGCCACCACTGGGTAGAGGAAATAAAGTATACAAACTAAGCTTACTAATTGCACTAAGTACCTAAAATACCTTTCAAAAAGCTATTAAAAGAATTCAGCATGATAAAAGATGTTAGATATTTATGTCAAAACAGTGCTGTCAAGCAGTTCAGTGAGAGAGATGTTTGTAAACATACGTTTTCTGTAGGCAGCAATTACCATGTATTTTTATTTCTGTCTTACCATGTCATTGATGGCTGTTGAAAGAAAATGCACTCTCTCACAGTAAGTTCAAAGACAACCTCCTACCTATACATTTTGCGATATGCAACGTGTACTGTTAATCCTTTCTATAACCTTTCCTTTGAAGTCATCTTCTCAGATGTAGTGTGTGACCGCAGCAGCTCTGCAGTGTGGAGGACCATGGAATTTCATGCTGATTTGCATTTCTTTTAAATTCACCAAGGCAGTATGAAAACATATAAGGAAAAAAAAGGAAGAGTTTATTTTTGTTGCACTCATTGTGAATGTAGAATTCATGGTTCTGACTTATGCCAGAGTTACTACATGACTATCCTGTATGTGCTTGATGCTGAATTTAGGATGTTTAGCACCCTCAGTATTGTTTCAGCTTAAAACGGTAGTAATTTTCATTGATGAAAGTGGCTCACAGCAGGGAAATCCTTTTGGGATTGAGGCAGTGAGACAGCTAAAGAGGACAGCACAGTGCCTGGAGTAGTAGACTGGAATATAAGGTTCATACTTGATTAGCAGACATTGAAGTACCAATCCATTTCATAAAGATTACTCACAGTTTTGGAAACAATTCAATAGACTTTAATATAGAATGATTGCTTTTCTGCAAATGCTTTGATCTGCTGATAGTGTTTTTTTAGTTATTCACTCAAGCATTTTGAAACATCGGGGAAATACAGTTAGGCCACCTAATGACTGTAATTTTGCTTTTAGTATAATACCATGGTGTGAAAAAGAGTAAGAAGTTGTCTCTGAAAGACAGTTTAATGTGATGTGTGATCCAGTTCATGGAGGGCTGGGCTGGAGCGCTGTCACTGAGAAGTGGGAATGGCCAAGTCTCTATTTGCCACTGCAGCCGTTGCTCCCAGCTCTCATCAGTCAGTTCCTGAGCGATCATGACTTAAAGAGCATAATTTTGAAGGAATCTGAAGTAGGGATGCGATCGATGTATGGAAAACCTAACAGCCTCATATCTTGCCGCTGATTAGAAGAACATTAAGAGTTAAAGAGAAAAATACAGAAGCTCTACATATATAAAATACTGCACTGCAATAGCGAGTATTCTAGCACCAATAATTAATGTGTCTCTTTTTGCTCTATCTGTCCTAAAAGTGTTCCAAATGCAACAAGTGAAGAATGGCATATAAGCAGTTGCTTGTTTACTTTTCCCACAGTCAGAAACTAGAGTAAATGCAGCTCAAAGAATCCACAGAAATACCTTGCAATAGGAGCAGCAGGAGCTGTGAAACATAGCTGTATCATCCTGTTCACTTAAAATCAATGTGGTTTTCCCTCAGAATGAGTCAATACTATAATCAAATAGCAAGGTACTTCAGAAATCTCGGCAAATGGAAAAGCACTTTTCAGAATCTGCTGAATAAGAGGTGGGGTTGATAGCCCCGGGCTGTGGCTCCTAATCCTTGTGTCTGCCTTCAGGAGCAGGCAAATGTTACTTTATTTGAAGGGCAGAGCATAAAGAGGTTTGTCTGGAGGCACAAAAGGAACCAGTGTTGGAGCCAGGAGATCTCTGCAGTGCCTTGTTCTATGGAAAGGTCAGTAGACCATGTGTCTCTGTGTTTCTGTTTAAGCTTTGTCAAGTCTGCTTTTAGTACCTTTACAGACAGCTGTAGTGGTGTCACTTTCTACTATTTGTTGCTATTCTCTTTTGAAATAGAGGAGTATTTTTGAAGAAATCCTCCCACTGGTTTCATTTATAAACATAGGGGCAGTATTATGATACTATTCCATCAAGCTTTTTGGGCAATGGAGGAGCTTGCTGACATAATCTTTAGCTTTTCTTAATGTCTGGTTCTCTGGTGCTCAAGAGCTTCAAGATCATTTAGTCCATGGCTTGGGGAAGACCCCAGTTCTAGATCCCCTGCAGCTGCTTCATCAGCCTGTCCTATCAGGTTCATCATCTCAGTGATATGGCATTTGTACAATGCCTATGCTCTGCATGCACCTACAAGCTTGTTTTATCTGTACTCAAACTGCTGTGAAAGTAGATTTTACTTTTCCTCAGCTGCTGGAAGGACTTCCCCGGCACCCAGGGAGTTTTGTTCCACCCCAATGTTGTGGGATAAACCAGGCTCTTGGTGCATCACTTAGAATTGCTGGTTCCAAGTTCCTTAACACCTCATTTTTCTTTGGGAGTATGTCTGTCACCTGTGTGCTTTATTGCACTCCCTAATCCAGTATTGATTTCTTTTCATTGCTTTTTAATGCAGATTGGAGTTACTAGGTAATTGTAACTCCTTTAGCTGTATTCTGTGGCTCTAGCATATGCCGCTTTATAACCCTACTTTGTTTCTCCGAGTCCCTTGTTTAAGAGAAGGATTATCAGTATTTTCTCATTTTATTCAGGATGCCGAAACTCACCACTTCATGCCCTAAACGCCAAATGTAAATAGGCTTTGCACTGCAGCTTTTGCCTCCTTTGTTTCAGTATATAAAGCAAATCTCTCAGAATAAACAGATTTACATTGCTTTTCCCTTACATTTTTGTTTCATTTCTGTTTCCCAGGTGGGTGGGAAGGTGAAGTATTCTGCAACAAAGTTATACATGGCTTCAGTTCAGAGATGCTGAGTATTTGCTTTTCTCTGACTTGAAAACAGGACCTGGGGATGGCTGTTTGTTTACATGAAGTGTTTGGGTGTGAGGGGCAAAGCAGGCAGATCTACACTTACATTTCTTTACTGCTTTTTTCTCTAGCTCCCACTCATGAGCAATAGCCCTGCAGGGGAGGGTGGGGACGAGATGTGTGGGTAGCTCTTTATTTCACCATAAACTTTGCTCTGAGTAACAGGACTTTTCAGGAGAGGGCAAACCCTGCTTTACTACCATTGGAGGTATAAATCACTCCTGCATAATCAATACTGTGATTAAGGCCCATACTTGGGCTGTATCATTCCCGACTGAACTATGTGCAAGAAGGTACACTGAAAGGTTCAGGAAACCCGTGTGAGAGGAAGTCCAGACTGACACCCTGCAGTCTCCTAGCCCCGAGGCGAAGATATTTGGTATCTTGTTGCTGAAGCTCTTACAGCCCAGGCACCCACTGCCAGAGACAGTTCCTGACCCGTGAAGCTTTCAAAGGAGGTGTGTAAGACGAGGTAGGTGCAGCACCTCTGAGCAATACACTTGCTAAAGGTTATGTGGGGAATCTCTGTAGAGGCATGAATTTATTACCCCTTGCCCAAATCTCAGTCAGGTGCCAGATACACCAGCTTGTTAGCTTACTGAATGTTCCATCCTGACTCCTGGTAAGCATCCTTGCATGCCTAGGGAAACCAGTGAGTTTCCCAATTTACATTTATTTTTAAACTGGACGGGCAAGGATTACTATTTATTTATGAACTTGTGCCATACTTTGAGTGTCTTTTGAGTTTATGAAACATCATCTTGCCTAACTGCTTGTTAAACTTCTGCCTTGCAGAGTCACTCAGCCCTCCTGTGGTCTCTCAGGCAGTGTGTTTTTCAGTTTAGCCTTGGCCTTTCTTTGTTTAAATCACTAAAACAAAGGGGAAGGTAAAGTTTACAGGAAGAAAGCACTTTGGGGTGAATTGTGCTCACAAAATACACAAACTGCATTTGGAATGTAGAATTTTGAACCCAAATGTATTTATCTCACTTTATCAGAGCTAATTGGTTCAGCCTATGTGCAGCATGGGTTAAATTCTAAATGCTGGACTGATAACTCTAAGTTGACATTAGTATCTACACAGGACAACTGGTAATGCAGTATCATAGTTGGCTTCAAGGACAGGTCTTGCCTTGGGCAGAGTGGAGCCCCAAAAGTACATTCTCAACGGAGTTTTATAACTCCTGATAAAATATTTCTCAATATTATATATGTTTGAAGTGCAGGTCATGGACAGTAAGCTTGGTACCAAAACGTGGTAGAGCAGGAAGTAATCCCATAGTGGGGATTCCTCTGGTATCCCCAAGGTCACAGCAATGAGCAGGTGGCAACTTGAGTAAAATGCAAGCCAGGAGAATGTCAGAAGGTTCTGTCACCCTGGCTCTCCTGGGGTCCTCTTTTGTAAAGTAAGGCAGGATAACTGCATGCTTTCACCCCATTCTGACAATGAAACTGATTAAAGCATATTTTTTTCCAGATTCCTAATACATAAATCGCCACAGGCTGGCTTAGCCCAATGGAAGAGCCTGAAACATCCCAAAGGGACCTTCTCTCCTTCTCAGCCTAGGTGATGAATTTCTGCACTCTTATATCACAGCAGTTCTTTCATCTTCTTGAAAACTGCTTTGATTTGGTGTTTTGTTTTGTTTGTTTGTTTTTTAAGGAGGGTTTTTCGGGCACTAAGTAGGCTGGTTTGACCCCCTAAAACTTTATTCCCGAACTGTGGGAGTGCTGGAGACAATAAAAGGCAGGGGATGATAGTTGCAGGGCAGGACCACTTCTTTTGGCAGCTCCCCTGTTTTAGCTTTGAGTTAAGAGTGATTGCGAAAGTGCACGCAAAGCAGTCTTCTGTTTGGGGTGAATTAAAGCCTTCCAGGTGTTAGCATGGGAATGAATTCCGGCATTTGAACAGCCCAGTTCTGGAGTCTTGCACGTGGCTAGCTCACATTAAGTCTATCTGGCATCACCAGCAGCTTTGGCAGAATCAGAACTTTCAGCTTCCTCAGTGGATGGAGTGGTGGTAAATTTCTGCAAGTGCAAGACTATCCATCACATCAACATGGAAGACCCAGTGAAGTTTCTCAATTCATCGAAGTGTACAGAGGAGCACAGCAACCTGATCAAGAAGGTACCTTCTGAGGCAGAGGTAACACAAGCAGCTTTTCATTGAGAGATGTCTGTGTATAAGGTATTGCGTCTGTTATGAAGAATAGCAGATGAAGAGTGTTATGAAGAATAGCGAAGAGTGTTATGAAGACTTGCAGATGAAGAGTGTTATGAAGAATGATTATCATCCCAGTGGTCCTTTGCACTGAATCTTTGATTTGACTGTTCTGTGATTTGGGGTGACTTCACAGCTGGCTAGTGCCTGGAATTAAATTTGATGCTTTGGCCCTCCGAGTGAAGGGAGGGGGGATTTTCCCTTGATCTGTGCCATACCCTTTGGGTTCTAGCTGCTGTCAGGACAAGGAGGGGGAAGGGAAACCAAGGATATCTAAAAATCTTCATTGTAAATAAGGCCAATTATAGGCACACCAATTACCTCAGTGTAAACATCCAATCACGCTATAATGGGTAGAACCTTTTGAGCCTGAGGAGGGTGCTTTGAAGTGCCTCATCTCAGAGACTGCCTGTTAAAGCAGAGAATTGCACCAACAGCAGCAGTTGGCTCCAGTGAGTAGAGTTTAGTGGCAATGACAATGGAGCTGGGCAGATATGACAATACAGTAGTTAAAATTCCAACAGTAATGAAGCTGTAGCCAGAGGCAACCTGTTAGTGGGCTTGCCTGTATCCACCAACAGTTAATGCCAGTGAGAAAGAATTGGAATTTTTTGCTACATACGTGTGTATGTGTATTGCTTCTGTGTCCAGGAAACTGCTCGGCCTGCACTTTACCGACCAGTCATTTTCCCATTAAGTCTGCAACCTCCCCTGGCCTTGGGTCTCTTTAAGCCCCAAGTGTCATTTTCTCCTTTGAAGCACTATAGTGCTTCATCCTGTGATGGATGGAGTCCACTTAGAATCCTAACTCAATGAGCTGCTTATCGGGCACTATGGAATTTAATTCAGTCTGTTTGTAGGTGAATGCTGCTACCTGCACATGAAAACTGTAAAAGGTTCCTAATGCTTGCTTTCTGTCTCTGGAAGAGGAATCAAACACAATGATTTCTTCACAGGTCTTCTCCCCATGCCTCGGGTCTGTTCTTCAGAAGTTCCCTTAACGTTGCCTACATACAGCATCTGCTTGAGATCGACGTGCTGATTTTGCCCTCTGCTCAGCAGACCCGTGGCATCTTCCTCCAGACATCAGTGTAGAAAGGCAGATGTTTCTTCTGTACACACAGAAGTGAATTCTGCTTTTGTAGCTCATTTGATTTCTCATCATTGATGCTGTGAGATAATACAAGTCATTCATACACAGGTTAACTTAAATGTGTCACAACTCTCATCTGGGAGAGGATTATGTCAATTTAGGCTAATAGCTGCCAAATTACATACATACAGTTGCTCTTAAATTTCTATGTCTGCTGGCCCTGACAATTTGAAGAAAAGATAAATGTACACAAAGCATTCAAAGCTTAGGGTGTTGTGATGCTAATTGAAAAGTCACCAAACGAAGCCTACACGGTATGTGGGAATTTTAGTGCATAAGATTAGTGGCTAATTAGTGGCTTGGAGATGAAATGCGCTTCTCCCAGCTGTCTCACATGGAGTACAGGCAGCCTGGCCCATGCAATCAATTTATACCTCTGATTCCAGCAATGAAGCACCTATTGTGGACTACACACAGTGTGATGATGGGAAGATACAGTGTCAGCTGTGTAATAAGCTCTCCTAAAGTCCACAGAAGCAGCGTTAGAGATAATGCTTGTCTAGGTGGCTTGCTGTGACCTGAGCCACAGCAAAGACAGAGGCATGTGAGAAGTGAGCTCTTTCTTTTTTTTTGTAACAAATGCACAAATCTTATCGTACTTCCTGCTGTTTTTGCAGCAGATGACAGAACACATCCCCAGACTTCAAACCCCACTCTAGGCTCTGAAGTAAATGTGTACAGGTGGTGGCACCCCCTTCCTCGCATCCTGTTTTAAAATCATGACATTTTAAAAATAGAGGTTTCATCTGTCTATCACTATTCTGAGACTCCTCTCTGAAGCATTTCCCTGGTGTGCAGATGAAGTGTAAGAGTCAGAGATTTAAATAATACTCTCCTGTCGTATAAATCTAAGAGGTTGGCCTTTAGAAGAGACATGCAGAATTACAGAAACCAGTGGCACTGATACATCTTTGACAGCACTGAACAAAGCAGGGCTTTGCTTGATTGAGCACGCATCTATTTTTCTCAATTGTTTGGTATTCATTTGTGAGAATCCCTTGTTTCTTAAACAACCTTTAAGATTGTTTTGTAACAAACTCTGAAGAGTTTCATGTTTTCCTCTGTTCCCCACATGTGCTTTTCCAAATCTGAAACAAGTGTAAACACAGCTTTTAAACTATTGGACGTCCTCTCACTTAAAATAACCAGCATTAAACCTCATACCAATATTGTATACCAATTCACTCTTGAGCATTACAGAAGCTAGAAAGCTTTCTTTGCATGGCACCAGCTCTGAGTACTGAAGCTAGAGTCAGAAGTGTGATAGCATAGGCAGTGGCCTGGTAGTCTGTGAGCTGGTGGTTGTAGAGTAATCTTTTCTGTCAATCAGTGCATGGGCAGTTCTAATCCAGTTTCGTTAACCCTTCAGTCATTCAGTCTTTCATCCAATTACAAAGAGGATATCCTTCATATAGTAGTCACATAGTTGGAAAAGTGATGCTATGGGAAGAAGTAAGGTTTGCTGGCAGTACTAATGTCCTGTTTGATTCCATATGTGATTGGGAAAAGTTAATGGATTTTCAGACAGAGAAGTTCCTTTACAGTCTGAAAGAGACAGCTCAAGCTTTGAGCTATTCTGGCCCAATCCCAGTAATCCTGTGGAGGGAATGGACTCAACAGCCCCAGACAGTCAGCTCTGTCATGGATGAAACCAGCTTCCAGGGCGGCCTCAAGAGCTCAGGTGCTCCAGGAATCTTAACAGCCTGTGCAGAGCAACAAATTCCTGAAATCTTGCTCTTCATTCAGTAAATGTTTGTCAAGGAAGGAATGAGAGATAGAGGAAAAAAATCAGCATTTTCTAGCCAAATTATTTCTAACTGGTCCCAAGTGAGTATTAGTAATGTAGCTGTCACTTTTTGCAGGGTGATTTTTAAATGGACATCCTTTTATTAGTATTTTTTAAAGATATCTTCCCTTTTATCTTAGGGAAAATACTTGTGGGTACCATTACTGATGGTTTTAGATACTGCCAGATAGTAACTTAAGTTACTCAGCAGAAGCTGGTCAGTGCAGCAACTGTGCTTCATGGGGGTTTGGTGACAGTGCTACAAGTTGACAAACACTCCATGCTGGAGGCTGGAGAGGAGCTAGGAGCAGATAGAAATTCTGTTTAATCTCACTGTGAAGTGAAAAGGAGGAAGAAACCTAAACCAAGTCTGTGGAGCTTGCGAAGTGACCTCAGTTTATTTGAACTGCTTTTGAGAGGATCTGAAGAGGGCTGACCCTCTGGTCAGGTTTCCTCTCTCAGGATGCTGCCTCCTCTTGGGAGCCACAAGACAAAACATTTTTTCCTAGTTAATTTGAAACAACTCCTTCCCTCACTCCCCACCAAGCTTGGAGTATGGCCTGCTGCCAGTTGAGCGGCACTGGGGCCAACTGCTTCTTCAGAGCATCCATTTTAAGTCAAGCCTTAATAATGATTGTTGAACCACAGGCTCTTCTTCACTTAGGGAAATGGCCCTGTCACAGGGGTATCTCAGATACTGCAGGTTGGTGTCAGAAGACTGCAAACAATCCAGCCATCTCCCTTGAGTGTGGAGGAGGTGCTGGAAGAGTCATCCACGTCATTATCTCTGGATATAGTGTCTGATCTATTTCTGCATTGTTGAGGAGTTTTGTGGGGTTCAAGTAGTCTGTGTGCTGAGAGGAGAAGACTGAAGCAGCACATCACTTCTGTACATGTGCCTCCTGTAAAGAAACTAAGCCAATTGTTCCACCTTCTACTACTTGTGCTTCTCAGTAGGCTGTAAGACAGGCAGGTCTGGAAAGACCTGGCAGCTCACTTCAGAAATTTTATTTCTTTTGTCCCCTTGCAGAATGTTCTTTTATTTTTAATGTTTTCTGTGCAATAAAAAGAAGAAAAGAGGTGGAGCTAAAGAGAAAAACTTGCAGAGGAGTTTCCAATTCCTGAAAGAATATATGTATAGCACATTGGGTCTGCAGGAGCCCAAAGCTGTGTTCAGCTTCATGAAACCTGGTAGCTCAGCTATAAATCACAGAATTTTTTCTGGTTTCTGAGACAATCCCCCTGCATTTAAAAAAAGTACTGAACTGAGCTCAAATTTTGCAAGCATATCTGATCTCATGTCAGCTAAAAAAAATCTATGAAAATTCACTTAAAGCATTAGCCTTTCTAAAGACAAGCAGTAAACCTCAGTTTGGAGCTTCTGTAAAGTTAAAAACAGAAGAAGAAAAGCTTCTTCAAATCAAATATAGAATTTGAGCACTTGTTCCATAAAGTACAGAAGCTCATTTGCTTTGCAGATAAGTTCTCTAACAATTGCTTTCTCCAGGTAACTTCCAAAATAAAACTCACTTGTTTAAAAAAATAGTAATTCACTTATTTAAAAAAATTATTGAAAAATAATTGTCTAGGATGACATCTGAGAGATCAGCAGAAGTCTGGAATAAAGCTAAGGTGAGGGACAGGTCAAAATCAAGCTTGCCATGCACAGGAGGCTGGATGCAACCTTTGTGGAGAATGATTGCCACCAAGATTACTTGGTTGGGAGATCATGTTTCTGTTATTATCAGTAACAAACTGGTTTGCATGATTTACTCTCCCCTCTTTCCTAGCTATCATCTGTGACAGCTGGGAGACTCAACAAGGCACCCTTGAGTGAAGCTACAGTAGGACTGAACTGTGATACTGAGTCCGAAGTGTCACCATACTGAGTTGTGCACTTTGAGAATGCACCCTATAGCACTGAAGACTACAAGTCAGAGAGCTTGTAAGGAGGATCACAGTAAAGTAAGGATATCTGTGCTAATTTGGAAGATGTGGTTTATAGAAGTATTGTTTCAATAAAGCCTACTTTTAATTACATTTTGATGTAGAAGCGTATGAAATCTTAGCAATGTTACAGTAAGAGTAGGCTTTTTCTGTGTATACTTCTGTGCAGTTTACCAGGAGGATTGAGCTTTATGATGGAGCAGTCTGGTCTGAGCCACTTTGCTTTGCTGGCCTGTCCAGAATGCAGTGAGGGAAGCAAAACCAGCCATCTTTACAGCCTGGCAGAATGAGAGTAACAGGCTACTGTGTGCGGCGACCCTCCTGCTCCACAGGAGCTGATCCTCTTACGCTCAGCAGAGCAAGTCTGAACAGGGTGAAATGAAGAGGAAATGCCAGTTCCAGCCCTCCCAGATGGTTCCGGGCAACTTTGTACACTGACTTTTTCAGCTTCGGGAAGTTTTGCATATTAATTCCTCACCATTCACACACTGCTGTTGGATGAGTGCTGCACTGCCAAGATCTTGGAAAGCCATCCCACTTGTGAGATCTGGGAGACAAGAGCTGTGCTGTGCTTATTGAGCTCCCTGCTCTGCTCTCTTGTTTTGGTAATCCTCCGCTTTCCTGCAGGTATTAACACGTACAAGAAAACTTCATCACAATAAACAATAGACAAACATGCCACTTTTTTTTCTGCCCGTCAAAGATACCATCGTACTTTCAAATCAGTCCTAGCAAAAATCATCAGTGGGGATGCAGAAAGGTCAAAGGTTTGCCGGTTTAGGATTTCGTGGGAATATACGCTTGTTTGGACTTGGCCCAAGAGCTTCATTTACCCGTTTGACAGGTAACAATTAGCAAGTAATAGCTCTGCCGGCTGGAATGCGGCTGCGAGGGCCAGCGGGCGACGGGTTACTTGGTGGGCAGGTGTGGGTGCAGCGCCCAGATAGGTATGTGCATGCACAGCATTCCTGGGAATCAGTTTTCCCTTAAAGATGCAGCGATGGCTGCAGGGCACAAAAGGGCTGGGCTTAGCCCTGGCTCCAAGACGTTGAGCTGTTTGCAAGGTAAAGAAGTAAAGTAAATAGTGGAAGAGAAGAGGAGACGACGAAAGGGCTGTGAGAAACAGCTGCCCCTTTTTTCTTTTGCCTGGAGAGAGTTCTGATTCTTCCCTGAGAATCTCAAGAATAGGAAATTCAGTGTGACTACAATGGCATGTGAGATAAAAAAGAAAGGAAAAGTTAAAATAGGGTGGCCTTGATTTGAGAAAAATGCATCTGTCTAAAAGTCATGTGGGTGGGTGGCCAGCATGACTCAGGAATGGTCTGCAAGAATTTTGTGTGCATTACTCCCCAGGGGCAGCCCCACATAGATACAGAGCGTGGAGCAGAGCCGAGAAGCTCATAGGACATTGTAATAAATGTGAAGTGG
Organism: Turnix velox; assembly: GCA_013400935.1. Lineage (NCBI taxonomy): Eukaryota > Metazoa > Chordata > Aves > Charadriiformes > Turnicidae > Turnix > Turnix velox. The sequence goes on from VZTY01004629.1 coordinate 68,710, forward strand.
GGAATCCCTGTTAGTTTAGAAACAGTTAAATAGTTTATGTGCAGTTGCCCTAACTCTGACATAAGCAAGAATCCAAGCCTCATGAGTTTATCGAATAAAACCATTTCATCTGTGGCAAATGGCCCCATTTTCAGCTCCTGTAGCAGTCAGGGAAGATTCCTGCATCAGCCACTCCCAGTCTTGAGTCCCTAGAGGGAATCTGATATAAATTATGTAGACAGTCAGGGACTTTGCAGATGTTTATAAGATGTTTAATTTTTTAACCATGGCAGATGACCCTTCTGTTTTAGGAACAGAACGGTTTGCTCATTCTTTTCATATTTTATTCCTGTTCATGAACAGGCTTTTGTGTTTGTGTATTTCTACTTATGTGTTTCATACTTGACAATTGAACTATTGTGTGACTTCAGAGAAGCCACATCCTCTTTCCTGGGCTCCGTGTTTTCACCTGCAGAGTTGGAGTAGCAAGGGTTATTAACCATGGGAAACCGAGATGATAAGTACTTCTCATTATTAACATGTATGCTATTACTGATAAATATTTATTTATATCACAGTAATTCCTTTGAACCTTTTCTCACCAAGATGACAAAGTATTTTGTATTTTTAATAAAAATCATGGTTTTTAACTTATGAACAGCTTCCCTGTCCAAAGGGACATTATTATTGCTGTACTAGTTGATGTTATTTGAGGAATAGGACATCCAAGTATAATTACAGACCAATTCCCTTGATCTTAAAGGACCCAGCATCACTTTGAGTCATTAAGTATTATTTGTACACTGCTATTTAGCATGCCCTTCATTGAGAGGGAGTCTCTTTGCTCAACAGTGTATGGGCCAATAAATGGTCATTAAGGCTGACTACTAGCTGAGACAATAGTGAGGTCTGTACTTATTCTCACAAACTCCTCAAGAGCTAGAGAAGCATGGAAACATTTCTGCACTGTGGACCACAGTGAAGCAAAAATACAAGCCTTTCTCAGAAAGTGCTGAGAAATACATGATGAGACCCTTCCCCCAGCTCACAGCCACTGCAATTATCAGTCCTGGGTTGGACCAAAGGCTCTTACACTTAATTGTGTGCCTCTGAGAGCCACCATAATGTTCACTTTGGGAAGAAGCAAGCACCACTCTTCCCCTTCCAAGCATCCCCCATTTTGCATCTCAGATTTTCTCAGCTGGAATTTGGATCTTTATTTCTTTATTTCACACTTTGTCTCATTAATCTGTCTGACCACTGTTTTTTTTTTCATTTCCATAATGCTCTGCAGCCATGAGCCCCAAAAGTGACGTGGTACTTCAGATTGTCATTTTGTTTCTCATATATCACATTGCTGATCCTGGCATTTGGCATCAATGGCACTGTGTCAAGCAGCTGGCAAACTTTCTGTCTCCCATTTATTGCTGACCTCTACAACTTGAAGAGTCCTCCAGATTTTGGTGTGCCTTCCTACTGTGGCCATCTTGACCTCGTAACATTTATGATCATCTCTAATTTGAGCAAGGAGGAGCTAGACACGGTGTGGAACAAGAAGAAACTGGAGAATTGGAATAGTGGTTGTATTAGTGTTGAGGACTGAGGGACTCCAGATTTGCCCAGTGGTGTAATGATTTTTCTGTTCCTGACATTCCTGATGGTGCTTTGGCTCCTGTGGAGATGGGAGCAACCTAAGCATGCCAAGCATCACTTGTGTCAGACTTCATGGCCATGACTGTGCTGCATAGTCATCCTGCATGAGCACAAATGCCTTAGAGCCAGCCAGCTGTACAACTTTCCTCCCTCCTACATCTTTCTTCCCACCTCTAAGTTTCGTGTCCTTGTGTGGTTGCTTGAAATAAGTAGAGAGTTCCCATTATTTCAGCAAGACTGAAAGTCCAGGGAGCTTCACTTGTTGATGCCAATGGGAGCTGCATGAAGAAGCTGCACCACCCTTAGTGCCAAGTGATATGCTTTTCTGTTCCGTGGGAATGGGAAATTTCATGCTTCCAGAGAGACCAGACTCATGAAGGTGGGAAGGAAATGCAGTACCTATGGTGCCCTTGGGAGAGAATTGTGCTTCACCTTTCATTTTGTGTGAGCATTTTCACAAATGTTTTCTGTGAACACAAAGGATTCAGCCTTTTGTTTTGGTGTTGCTTTCAGCTATATCAGCACCTTAGCCACAACAGCTGTAAACATTTAAAGAATGCTGTCAATTAAATGTGGCTCAGGAACAAATTTTCCTGAGAGGAACAGACCAGAAGAATAGCTGTTGTGCCAAACACTTTTCTAAATGGACACTTGGAAGTATAAAAATATGAAAAAGATTTTTTTGGGAAGCAACCTTCCCACTTCAGTAGTGCAGTCATGGTGATTAAATGTACCCTTTGGAAGCACACACAGTTTTGAAGGGGCTTCCTGCCATCACCAAATTAAGCTTTCAAAGAATGACCCATTGCATGTTAACAGGCAGGATGACTTGACCTGCTTTATGGGTTCTCTACAAAAGTACTTCAGCTGAACATGGGGACTTAGGAGTACAAGAAGGCTTCTGTTGTTCCCTGCAACTATTAAAGAGTCCACAGTAAGAGTTCACTCTTTTTTGGTAGGTGGGTCATAAATGGCATCTGAAGTAGTCTTTCACTTCAGCAGAGGATATTCCAGGAGGGCAATGTAGGAATAGGACCAATTCAAAGCAATTTACCACCACAGGTTATTCCCAGGCATAAGGAGGAACGGAAAACACGTGGTCTTACTCTCTGTGAAGTGTTTGTGGAGTTTTTGTCACCATAGTACCAAGTCACCAAATACAGAAAGATCACTCTCGTGATTCATAACTGAACCCACAGTGGCTGTTGCTATTTGTAGAGGGCCTTCTTACTCTGACCAGTGTGGAACAGAGCAATGCTGCATGCTTACAGGCTTCTCCATCCTCCAGCTGCAAACAGTTTACTGGGAGCATTGTTCCAATGAGACTGCAACAAGAGAGAGGGGATCTTTGAGCAGTAACAGCAGGGCAGACTGAAGACAGACATGGGGTATGGGAAGGACAAGGACTGTTAGATCTGAAAACTACAAAGGAAGAGGTGTGGCTGGTGTGTGAGGAACAAGGACTACTGATGGATGAGTGCCGTGGTAGAGACACAGTCTGGACAAGGCTAATGACTGTGAGTGGCCTCCTGGCTCCGCTACCACATTTTCTGCCTTGCCCTGTTGCTGGATTGCCCCAAGTTCTTAATATTACTGTCACTAATTACATTACCAAGAGCTGCATCACTGCAGGAAAGTCACTTCCCAGATGCAAGCTTGAACCACAGATGGTTGCTATTTCAAATGGTAGAATCACAAAATATAAACAGCCCAGCTTGAAAGAAACTTTGAAAGATCATCTGGTCCAGCCTTCTACAGAAAAGGGAGCCTAGACAAGATTCTCAAGCACCCTGTCCAGTCGCATACTGAAAACTTCTTGTGATGGGGACTCTACATGTGAAGGCTGTGAAGCTAGACACCTTGGGTGGAAGAAGAAGAAACTGTAGAATTGCAATAACAGAAAGTGGATGTTTTAGTTTTGTACCAGTACAAGATGTGGGTGTTTGTCAGCTGGAACAGGCAGAGGAGCAGGGAGACCAGCCAGCTTTCCTGGTCAACAGCCTTCAGTGAGCAAACCACTGCTGCACCACTGCATGAGGGCATCTCCAGCCAGTGGAAACAGTGCTGAGGCCACTGTGGAAGGGAGCGGTGAGATCCCACAGGCGTGACTAGCCCTAGGAGGAGTGTCCCAGATTTGTTCAGCACAGAAGGCAAAGGCTGCAAGGTACTAATACCTCAAGGAAGTAACTACCAGGAAACAAACGTGATTTAAATTAAAGGTCAGCGTTGGCACAAAGACTGTAGCGTACAAATGGACTTTGACATATTTCAGGTGCTAAGGAAAGAGTGGCATCTTTCCAGGTGATAGGTGACAACAAGGGCCCTAGGGGCTTAAGAATGCCATTGGGTTGTGAGACCACCCAGCTCCAGGGCGCAATGGTGCACAAAAGCCTTTCCAGACCATCTGACTGAACAACTTCCATTTCAGTGTCTCCTAACTTCTGAGTTGTCACTGCTCTTCCAGGGCACTCACAGAGAGAAATACTGGGTCCTCTGCAGCTTCAAGCCTCCATGATTATTTCAGTGAGTAAGGCAGCTCTCATATAGACCTGATTATATACTAGCAGTAGAAAAAAGAAATGGAAAAAGGAACCTCTCTTTATTTAACAAAGCTGATCTGCTGCCACCAGGGATTAAGTCCTGAAACAAAGAACTTGACTTACTCAAGACCTGGTGAGATAAAGCAAACAGTGCACTGTTTGATGGCAGCCCAGCTAATGATGGTAAGCCTGGATGGAAAATAAACTGCAGCCATCACAGCTCAGAAATGACAGAAGTCAAGAAGGATGAGAAGAAGCATCCCTTGGATATTGATTGTAGTGTATAGTGTCTCCTTCAGACTGGGGAAAGAACAATGTGAAATGTCTTCCCAAGGAATATTTTATGATGGAAGAATTTAGATTGTAAATTGTTACTTCAAGTGACACACATGGCTTATTGAATATTTTCAATTATGTAAAATAAAGAGCAAACATAAGTCCTCACACCCAAGCAAACAGACAGGTTCTCATGCAACTCCACCCCCTCAGGTTGCTTTTTGCCCATTTCCGCAATGATTTAATTTAAACACAATCCCAGGACAGACGCACTCCCCAAGCTACAGCTTAACCTCAGCCTCAGCTTCTTTTTAAAGTGGCAGGTCCCTGGCTTTTCCTTCAAAGGCATGTGTGCTTAGTAGCATCCCATGTTGTCTAAGGGAAGCTAATTAGATACATCTTATTTAGAGATTTGTGTAGGTCACAGTAATAGCTGTGCTGCTTAGGGCTGCTGCTGCTGTTCCTCTCTTTGTGAGAATGAAGGGGAAGTACTGAGGAGCAGCACTGTTGCTATAGACACTTCTTCCCGCCTTACACAAAGAACACAGACCAACACAGCCTCTCCCTTGCACAGAGGTGATATTCAATCCAGTACTTTATAAGTCGATCAGTAACTGAGAAGTTTCATTATGTCATTGTTAAACTTTGTAATAATGCTTTCCTTCTATGAGCAGTGTCTGTGACACAGTGTGAGTTTAAACCTGCATAATAAATATCACAGATTAATAGCTGTGCCTTCCAGATCACAAAAACAGGCAATTTCACAAGTATTTCTAGTGCTGATAACTGCCACTCTATGCTTTACTTTTCCTTCATATCATATCTCCAGAATCTTCCAAGCCTTCTTTGCTTCTCTAGTAGCTGTTGTGATCCTTCCTAGTCATTCCTAGTCCTTCCTAGTCTCAGCCTTACCAATTTTTTAAAATGAAAAGTCTCCCTTTGTCATTGCACAAAAGAAAAATAAATTATGTGTGTGTATTTAAAATAACTCATCACTCTACTTTTGGAATATGACACTAAAATGCAACCTGAAATTATGTTTCAAATGCTAAGCTAAAACTATTAACCCTAAGAGATAAAAAGGTAGAGCAGACTCAAGAACTAGAGGTGTGAATTTGGCTTATTCTTAGGCTACTCAAGTTGTGATTGTTAAAGAAACTGACCACAATCAAGCTTGGGCTGGCAGCACAAGAGCAGTATGACCCTGCTCAGAAACCTGTCTGTCTGTCCTGTCTCATCCTACCGTAACCCATCCCATTCTTAATACTGGGAGAGGAGCAATGAAGCAGCACGACCTGCAGGAAGGTTCTTTGGACATTAAGGTGGATTTCTTTGCGAACCATTAGTAGAATAACAGTGTCTCTGTCTGCAAGGGGGGGATGAATTTCTTAGTGCTTTGCTGCTGGAGCCAGCAGAAAAAAAATAATCGGCAAGAGTTTCAGGTAATATTCAGGGCTTCTATCAACACTGCCCAAATTACCAAAGGACTTACCATGGAAGCAAACCTTGGGAAATCACATGAAGTGTTTAGCAACCAGTGATCTCATAGTTCTTCTTATTCATGCAGTATGGGATGAAAGCCTCCTGTGAAGCCTGAGCAGACAACTAACATGTCCCAGCCTGTTTCCTTCAATGGCTAAAAGAAGTTATGGCAGACGTTTAAATTAAATCTCTCTCTGTATGTGCAATTATCACTGAAACTGCAGCAGAGGATGATTGCCTCTATGCGCAGCCTTCACAGGTTCAAGTGATATCTGAGGTTCTATGGAGCAGTTTGGGTTTGAGAAGTAGTTCATTCTGGTCTTGAAATCTTTCATTGCACTCACTTAAAGAGCACTTGCCCAAGATTTCTAACTCTTTGGGACAAGAGATTTTGCACAGATTATCCCATGCAGGAGATGGGAAACACTTAGACGAGGGAAAATCTGAGTGTGTTTCTTTACAGTGCCTTGTCCTCCAAGCCCTTGCAAGCCTCCTTCTCTGTCTGCCACCAAGCCAGTGTGCAGAAGCAGGGCAAGGGTGGCAAAGAACAGTAATATGAAGTGAATTATTAGGAAATTAACCAGAAGCATCTCACATCATCAGACACCCCAGAGAACACACAAGAAAGGATTATCAAGTTCAATCTCCACTCAAAAACCAATGGTAATGCAATGCACGTGAACATCTTCTTAGTCCACTCCTCCCCTTTCCCAGATGGTGCTGTGTAAATCTTGCCTTAGGACCTACAAACTTGAAGCTTTCAGTTCTATGTGTTCTGAATAGCTTGTGAAAAGTCTCAGTGAAAGACTGAATGAAGCAGGAAGCAAAAGGAAATTCACCTTTCTACCCCTGAGAAATGTCCTGCTAAGAACTGAAAAAAATCAAGGTCACTTCCAGAGTATTTTCCTTTATTTCAGAAATTCATAAACTGGATTATTTTTTAAAGGGATGTTTTTAATTTAAGTGTGGTAAATTTCTGATCAGGTTTTACTTGATGTTCCAGTGATTAAAAAATCCTTAGTGAAATATCAGACATTTTCAGACAGATTTTGTAAACAATCTGGAACTAGATTTTTCAAGCCTTGTTTCTCTTTCCACAGAAGTGTAGTTAGAATTATGAGATACCCTGGATAAAGGAATGCTGTACCTGTACAGTAAGTTGCACCTTTATAATGGTGCAAACAAAAAAACCCCTCTAAACGATAAATGTTATACCTAACACAGTGTGCAGAAGCAATCTGAAAGCGTAAAAATCCCTTCCAGCCTTATTTAAGCTCACTACATGAATGCAAAAGACATGGTTACTTGTTATTTTTATTATTGGTGACCGAGTATTTTAAAACTTTAAATAAGTTGATGATGTTAATCAAATTTCTAGCTACTCCAACCTGTATGGTCACAGAGAGTTCTCTGTAGTCATTGCACAACTAGTGCCACCGCCGGGAACTCTTACATCAGATGCAACCTCTGCGAGCTGCAGAAACGCCAGTCTGCTGGCAGTTCCCCACCCTGCATCCCTATCAGAGGTGCTGGAAGAAGAGGTCAACCTGTTGTGAGCTCCTTTGGCGAGCAAGGCTGGCATTTCAGCTGGTTTCCAGCTCCACCTTCCTCTGCTGAAATCTCTGCAGGAGCCCTTCAGTCTGACCTCATCATTGCTATCCCCTTGCTACAGTAGCACTATGTTCATGATCATGGAAATGGCATCTCTGAATAGATCTACCCAACAGAGGAGAAATTATCTCTTTTGAGAGAAGGTAAGGGTAGAGACCAATGGTTGGAATGTTTCTCCCTACTGTCAAGGGGAGGAGGAGATGGCTGCCAGCAGCAGGCTGTGTTAGCCCAATGCTTCAGGATGACTAAATCGCTCCAGGTAAAAGGGTGGTGAAATTTGACTTGAGCTGCAAAAATGCACTTATCACAGACTTCTCCCACGGTCATGGAAAGAGCCCACTTCTGAGCTTCCAGCAGCACCCAGCAGAGCTTCTGCTCCATCCAGCTCTCAACCTCCATGACACTGGACTGATGAGGATGTGATGCTCCAGCTGCCCTCTCCCTAGCTGAGCTCCAACCAGAAGCAAATGGACAAAGTCTGCAGCTGGGTTATCTTCCATGGAGCAAAGCAAGTCATTAAAGCGACTTCATGTGAAGTCACAAAAAGCACCCCATGGCTCTTTGCAGCAATTTTCAAAGTTTTACTCTCTTTATGGGTATCTCTGACTGTATCATCCTCATCCTTGAATGGCTTTTGCCCATCAATATCACAGTGCTCAGAGTTGCGTCTCAGGAGGCCCCGGCTCAGCTGAACTCTCCTGGAGATGCCATAGGGAGCATCTGATGTTGAAGAGGGACTCCCCTGTCAGCACAGTAATGGGGCAGCCACTTCTTGCAATCAAGAGAGGACCCTGAGGATCTGCCTCCACAAATCTGTAAATACCCAGTGACTGCAGCCCCAGCCTGCAGCAAACTGAGCAGGATTGTTTTCAGTTTTCACTTGCAAGCAGTGTCACAGGTGACAGCTCTTACTGTGCCATCTAGTCATAAATTCAGATCAGAGTTTGACTCTCATCCTTCTCTCGTGAATTTTCTCCCACAGGTCACTCTCTCCAAGCAGTTGAGGGATGAGAGTCAGATGTCTAAACCTCCAGTCATCATTCTGCAGACAGTTATCAGACATGATATGTCAAGTCACTGCATCTGATTAAGAGGACTGTGTACACACACCTCCTGCTAGCTGCAGTATTCTTCAGTCATGCTGAATCTATGAATTCATGAGTGATGATCATGTGAATAATCATCACAAACAACTAGATGTTTTTTTCCAGCTGCTTTCTTCTGTGCTTCTATACAAGGCTGTGAGAAATGCCATTGGCATTTAGCTCAGATTTTTCAGTCTTGAAGTGACTTTCAAGTGACCTTTTCTTCTCACTTTCACACACTCTTACCTGGTCTTGATGGTCTGGAGCACACTGAGTTTCTGGCTTTAATTTGGTTTGAAATGCACTGGCACAGTTCTGGCCTTTGCTCCCATTCATTTGTCCAGGTGCTGGAGCCTTCTTCACCACCAGATCTTCCACACCAGATCTTCCACATCCATGCCTGATTTTCAAATAATGGATTAGTTGTTAGCAGTATCTTGGGAGGGCTGGCATTTGTTTGCAAAGCTCCTCTTGGCAAGGGGACAGGGCGCTTGGAGCTGTTGCCAAATAACACAGGCCTCCCAACAATAAAAATCTGTTTCTTTTTTCACCTCTGGACTCTGAGGGAGGTGAAGAGGATGACTTTGGCTGCAGCATGTGCACTGGATGAGCTTCCCAGCTGCTGTGGAGTGTATCCCCACCCCTTCTCCTGCCAGCACAGCCTGATAAGCCACAGCAGCATGGCAGGTTGTGTGTCAAATTAATCACTGCTATTTGCACATAGAGATGCACAAAGCCTGCCAGGGTTTTAAGTTTTCATACATGGGAAAGAAGCAAGGTGAGATCTCACAACTCACCACTGAAACTGCTTCCAGTGAGCAAAGCGTGAGACCTTGTAAGTTCCTGCAGTGTCACAGGCAGCAGGGCCATCTCTGAGGGAAGGTGGCAGCAGGCAGCCCTTTTGCAGCCACAGCATGTGCCTTCTGGGGAAGTACCTCAGCAGCACACAGTGTGTCCGGGCTTCTCTGGAAATACTTTTGCAATGTTTCATACCCCAAATAATTGCTTAAGCCCCCTGTCCTCCACCCCTCATATGTGTTCTGACTCCTGCTTAGTCTCGTTTGCCAATTTTCCTCAGGCCTTGGTCTGCAGAGCAGGATTTTTTGTGCTTAGCACGGTGCTTGCTGCCTTCCACCCCCAGGAGGCATCTCCCCTTCCCAAGCTCCCCCCACAAGTGGTGTCCTTTGGGCCACCATGCCCCGATGGAGCAGCCAAACCCTGCAGCTAGGCAGAGAGGTACCCACCCATGGTAGCCCTCTCTCTTTGTCTCCTGATCACCTCCAACAGCATTCGCTTTCATTATTTTCTTCTTGATCTCTGCATCAAAGGGCTTAATTTTGGTACAAGACCTTGGGAGACAGACAGTCATGGCAGAGGTTTATGACCTAGGGGAGGCATGTCATGGCTATCCCTCTGGACCTTACAGCTTCTGGCAAGCTGTAGAGAGCCAGAGCAAGGACTCAGGCACCAGCCATATGTTATTTCATACTGCATGCTCCCTGGTGCAAATCTGCTCTGAGCTGATTAGTGCTCTCCTTTCCAGGGCTCTGGGACAGGAGTTGGACTGAATTCCCCTTGCACAACCCAGAAAGCAGTCCCAGACGTAGAAAAATCCTAAGCTCTCCATCTGATGCCTTTTTGTGTGTTCTGCATGGATGCAGTGCCCCGTGCAGATGCACCCCTTCCCACTGTCAAGCCCCCCCCAACCAGTGCTGATAAAGCCCTGCTGCAGCACCAGGTCATCAGATACTTCCTAGTGTCACTTAGTCCTCTCTGCCACTGATAAATATTGCCCAACTTCAACCTCCATAAGCTGAAATTGTCCTCTGGGCTTAGCCGGTACCAGTGGCAAGGGTTAGCCATTCCCAGCCAGGCCTGGAGTGCTTACCCTGGGAAGAGCACACTGTTTTCGCACCTTTCCCTTGTGATGTCCTTACATTGCTGCTGCAGCTCAGCTTGAGGAGTGGCCCTCCCCATCCTCTGAAAATCCAACCAAATGCAGCTGGATTGCAAGTAATTTAAAGTCAGTCCCTGTCTACAAAGCAGACCCAATTTCCCATGGGATTTTGCATTGTAGGTGACCAATCTGGCTCCCAGGAAGGAGTAAGTACCAACTGGAGACTTTTCTTTTTTTGCAGCGGGAACATCCTGAAAACCTCTCTCCCATATATGCCTGCTGGCAAGTGAGAAATTGCAGGCTCCTGTGCACAATTTACCTCAATTTGGGAGGTTTTGTGCCTCTTTTCTCCCTCTGTTCCCTCATTTTAGCAAAACTAATGGGGAGTTAATTACATATGTGACATCTGATTGAGTCAGACTGGAGTGGATTGACATCCATTGAGTGGATGACATTCAGATAAATAACCAGACAGACACACATGCCCACACATGAATGCACGCACACACACTCACATGCAACTGCATAAGCATTTTCTCTTGGAAATCAGGATCTACAGCAATAATAAGTTATGGTTTTGCAGTTGACATTTATCCAAGACAACAAACCTTGCAATGACTCTTGGGCAGACTGGTGAGAGGTCATCCAGCAGAAATGGGCCTGGTTCTTCCTTTAGCCCTTAAAAATCCCCAACAACTTTGGTTTAATTAAGGAGCTACAAATGATGGGTCTACAAGCTGGTAATAGTTGGGTTGTCAATGACAGTATGTGGATATCCTACATTTTTCTCTGGCTTCTGCTGGACTTCTGTGTAATGCAGATACAGAAGCATAATTGGGAAGGGACCCCAAATGCATGCAAGAGAGAGAAGCAAAGACACCAACTTCCACAGCCACCTACAAAGCAGGAGAGTCAGCTGCCTGCAGAGGCTGTGCTTCTAAACAGCCCATCCAGCTCTGGTGCAAAAGATGACATCTTTAGTGTCTTTGGGAAAAACAAAGTCACAGAAGGTAACCAAAGCAGTCATTGCAGCTTCCAGGCAACACACAGCAGTTATAAGAGTCAGTTTTGACTTTTGCGCTTCTGGAAGACTGACTGCTGGGAATAAACATACATCAGCACACAAGGAAGAGCATAGTCGGTGACACCACCCACAGTTTGGAGGAACAAGAGGAGGGTGATGTGGTGCTTAGCAGCTGCCTGCCTATTCTGGAATGGAAGCTGTGCCCACAGCCCTGCAGACTTTCAGGTTTCTTAGTCCAGAAAAATTAAACAGCTGGCAAGAGCAAGGTGGAAACTGAAGACTGGCAAAATGTTTTTGAGGAGCTTTTGATTGCTTTGGTCTCACAAGCATGGTCCAGAATAACCTCATCCAGCTTCACAGGCACAGGCTGGAGACCTGGAAGGACCTTGCCCCTGTGACACCAAGTCTTTCAGGCTGCCAGGGCTAGATCAGACCTCTCTGTCATCTGTTTTCCTGCTTGAAATAAGAGTTTTAGTACAAAAGGGATAAGGAACAGTCAATGTCAGCAGCTGATAGGTCTCCAGTGCCAACAACCAAGATACACCAAAAAAACATTTATGCAAATCTCATGAAATTGTGACAATAATTTTTCTGTGAGAGTCGAAAAGTGATGGTATCCAAAGCTGTCTCATTGGACTAGGCCAGGAGGTGGGTTCAATGCACCCCCTTGAGAAACAAGTTGAAACACTTTTAGTCAACCTCTAATTGCAGAGTCTAGTAATCATCAGCCAATGCGAACTGAAATGCAGACCAAGCAACAGCTTAAGCAAGTGAACATTGCAACAAACATCCACACATGGATGTTATTTTTTTTTCACTCTGGCAGCACTGAGAAAGCACTAGTTGCTTTCAGACATGCAGTTGGAGGTGTTCATACTCTGCAGAGGACAGAGATCCTATGTAGCAAGGCACAAGGGATCCACTTCTGGTCCAGGAAATACTACCTTCAGAGCCAGGCCTTAGTACCTGGTTTGCTTTCAGCTATTGCTGACTTCACTCAAGGGTACAATCACAGGAAAGTTGTGCAAGTAGCTCCTGCTAATGCATTTGCATATTCTGAAAGCAGTGGAGCAAAACCGTGCTGGAGTCACAGCTGAACACACTTGATGGGGGAGACACTATATTTAGATCAGCCTGGATCATCTGAAAGAGCATAAGCAGCAAAAAATAACCAAAAAAACCTCACAAACAAAAAACCCAGAACCAAACCTAACAAAAAAAAGAGAACAAAATAAAAACAAAACCAAAGAAGGTTTAAGGCTGTTAAAGAGTAGTCAGAGAAGGAAGAAGTCATGAAGAAAATATATTAATGCTTACTTTGCATCTGCAGCTGCCAGAGAACCGATTTTTTCTTAAGCAAGATTCTGATTACTGAAAGCAGATTATGAGGAATTAAGAAACCAGGAGATAAGATCAGGAATAGTTAATGAAAAGCTTGGGATCCGTAAAACCAGTAAAAGGGAAAGGCCGTATGCAGGCATGCTGAAGGAAATGGGGAAAGAAATTAGAGATGCTTTTGCAAACTTTTTCAGAAGTTCAAGAGAAAACCCTTGGGACTGGAAAATGTAACAAAAAGCAAGTGCTAGGTAAGCACCCTGAGGGCAAATAAAGGCTACATCTAGCCTGTTTGAAATCCATTGCTGGAAAGTATTAAAGCTCTTTAAAAGATTCTTTGGAGAAATACTTAGAAGTGCGTAAGTGCACCTCACTAAGTTGCCTGAATTCACCAAGGGTGTTATTGGCTGAGTACAAAGTAGTGGTGCACAGTCAGATGTCTGAAACCATGTCGGGATTGAAAATTATTTTTAAAAAAGAAAATGAGAGAGGTACCTGAACATAAACCAGAAGACCTATGCAAGAAGTGAAAATCTCACTGAGACATATTTATCTCTATTGTCCTTTAAGCCCTGAATAAATTGCATGGTAAATCCAGGTGTTTTCACAAGAGTTTTTTAGAGCATTTTAAAGTTACATTAAAAATATCTAACACAGCATACAACACAACCCATGTCCAGCCCTGTGTCACATTGAAAAAGACAAAGCTGGCACTCCTTGCTTGATTTAGTGAAATGTGGTCTTTAACTTGGTGACATCATGGATGATGCAAAGAAGACACTGAGAGTCACACAACTGCAGCACTACAAACAGAACTGAAGAAACAGACTTGCATTGCTTTCATTAAAGAAGATGTGGCTTATTTACTAATTAAGCTCGATAATATCCAAAGCAAAAGACAAAAGTAACATAGACATGGAAACCTAGAATTTTTAGTAGAGTTTTAATATTGCAAAAATACTTAACTAGATGATGTTTTATCATTTCTATTAAGATCCCCCACCAGGATATTAGCCAGAAGAGGCACAAACCTAATGTTATCTCCAGTTTTTAGTGATTTATATTCTATATTCAGTGTAGGTTTTTTTCTATTGAGTTTTAAATGTTTTAAAATAAAGTACTGTCACTTACATTCTCAGTTTTGCTATAATCACAGAATCATAGACTAGTTTGGGTTGGAAGGGACCTTAAAGATCATCAAGTTCCAACCCCCCTGCCATAGGTAGGGACACCTCCGACTAGATCAGGCTGCTCAGTGCCATGTCCAGCCTGGCCTGGAACACCTCCAGAGGGGGGGTGTCCACAACCTCTCTGGGTAACCTGTTCCAGTGTTTCACCACCCTCACTGTAAAGAATTTCTTTCTTATGTCAAGTCTAAAATCTACTCCCTTCCAATTTACATCCATTGTTTCTGGTCCTCCCATTAGATATCCTATTAAAAAGTCCTACCCCTGCCTTTCTGTAGGATCCTCTCAGGTATTGATAAGTTACTATAAGGTTCCCTCTGAGCCTTCTCTTCTCCAGGCTGAACAACCCCAACTCCTTCAGCCTGTTGCAATTCATTCTCATTAGGCAGCATCATCTTATAAAACACCAAGTGCGGTGACCTCGTCTGTGTGTCACTGCATCAGCCATAGAGCTGCTGTGCTCAGAGCTGTCCAAGCAACTCTGCCTTTACTCAGACAGCCCCTGCTTTATATATTAACTCAAATAAAAGCTCAGATGAAAGCTGTGGCAAGGGCAGATGAGAAAATGGCTATGAAAAGGAAGTATCGGCATGTGTCACATCTCTGAATTTAAAAGAATAGTGGAAAGGTGGGGAGTGTGGCAATGCCCAAAGCCATCTTTCTCCTTAGCAAGAGCATCCTTGATCCAGAAGGGCAGCTACAGTCACACAACCACTGAGGACACTTGCCAGCACAGCTAGTTCAGAAGCTGGGAAAATCTGTGGCCATCAGCTGTAGAAATCCAAAGAAAGAGCTGCAGCAGGGGCTGCAGCCCCAGTGAGGCTGGAGGAATGTGCAAGGGATTTCACTCTCAGTTAGTGCCCAGAGTTCAGAGCTAAGAAAGAGTTTACCTAAAAAATATAATGACTTAAGCACTAACAAAAATCAAATGTAACTGGAAAAGTGTTTTGAAAAAGCTGGGGGTAAAGGAGGCAGCAGCAATGAATGTCTGAATCCTAAAAACATCCAGACCTGGGGCCTGGCACTGAGCTGTAGAACATATACCCACAGAGCTGTTGAGCTGAGAGGAAGCCTGGACAGCAGTGTGTTTCACGAGTTTTAGAGAAGTGCAGCCAGCATGGTTGTAACTGCAGCATCAGATACCAGGACATGGGGGTGGTAATGAGAAAACCTGTAAAATGCTCCATCTCAAACCCTGAAATCAGGGGTGAAAAATTACAGGCAGCTTCGATCATGCAAGAATGGCTTCCAGTATGAGCATGTACTGCAAACAAGTTGGCAAGTGAATGGAAAACTTGATGATCACCCATACTTAGGTATACATCTGTATAATCTATCAGAGCTTTGAATATGCAGGAAGAAGAATTAATTTTTCAAAAGAATCCAGAAACATATAGAAAGCAAACCTTTGCAAAGGCTTAAGGAATACCACTGGAAAACCCCTTGACATTTCTGTTGGTTGTGCAACACATGTCAAGATAAAACACAGCAAGCAAAAACATCAGCACTGGTATCTTCTTACATTCTTCCCTGTAGTTATGGTACAGAAATGGGATAAATACTGGCAGCCTGTGCAACAGTCCTAGTACGTTTTCTTATCTGCACTAACAATTTTCTGTGTGCATCATCGCTTCTCATCCCATCCCTGGGCACCACTGATGAGAATCTAGCTGCCACTGCTTTCTTTATCTCTCCACTTGGATACTATGCACAAAATCACCCTTAGCTTTCTTTTCTCCAGGATGAACAACGATAGCTCTCAGCCTCTCCTTGTATAAAAGCTGTTCCCATCCTTTCATCATTTTTGCATCTCTTCATTGGATTCACTACAGTATGTCCATGTCTCTCTCGCACTGGGGACCACTGGACACAGCACTCCAGATAGGTCCTACCAGTGCAACACTTTGCCTAATGCAGCTCAGGACACACTGGCTTCTTCCCTGTGTGGATGTGTTGCTGACTGATGGTCACCAGGACTCCCAGGCCCTTCTCCACTAAGCTGGATTCCTGCTCATCACCTCCCAGCATTTACTGGGTTTATTTCACCCCAGGGGCAGGGCTTCTTCTTGATGAACTTTAGAAGTTCCTCTCTGACCCTCTTCTCCATCCAATCTGTATGCTGAGTACCAAGAAAATACTATATATCCCAGATATAGCCACGAGGAGACCATTGTGGGTCCCTGCTCCCTTTCAGTGGTGCTGGTCTGAATCCAAAGCAATTCCAGTATCGCCAGGAAGACACAGAAGAGGAAAAGGTTTCTGGAAATGTGGCTGGTTCCTGGCTGTAAGCCAAGCTCTAAGGCTGCACCCAAAGTGGCTGTCACTGCACCGATGCCCAGCAGCTCTCCAAAGCAGGAGGCATCATGGGGAAACACAAAATTTATGTGCCACCATTAAGTATGAGCACTTCCCACGAAGAGTCTGTATCATATGGAGAAGGGTCCTGTCAGTGTTTATGCTGTTACCATGAAAACTTGCAGGAGTATTTTGTTGGTCCCAGCAGCATGTGACTGGATTCATATAAATTGCTGTCCTAGTCAGACTTGATGGCTGTGCAACCATCTCAGAAATGAGCAGGTAATTTTTGTTACTGAAGTAGGTGTAAGCTTCAGCAGAGAAAGTGATCACAGAAAATATCACAGATCACTGGCTTCTCCATTCTCCAATGTGGGAAAGGGTTCTAACAGAATAGGCACAACTTTATACAAGTATTTACATCTACAATGTTTGTGTTACTTTAGCCATGTCACAGCATATATTCAAAAGCATATATTTTTCCATGTAAATCCAGAATTATTCTCCATGCATTGTATAATGGAGAAAGCTGCTGCTTTGCATGGCTTTTTTCTTCACTGCAGTTCAGTTTCTTTGCTAAAATCCAAGAGTCCCCACTGAGGGATCTCCTCCAAGGAGGGTCAAGCCAGTATGTGACAGCAAAGTCTTCCAAATGCAGTCATGGTGTCCAGTTTATTCAAAAGTGTAAATCTCCTACGTTTGTCAAAGTAACAGAAACTTAGCAGGATAAATGTAGTTACAGCCTGGCCTGATTTGTTGGAATGACTTGTTGAAATAATATCTAGAGGTCTGGCCTGGGGGCATTCTGGGGAGGTAGAGATGTTATATCCTTATTGCTCTCTAGGTAAAACGGGAGTGATTAAAGGCTTGGATCAAAACAGGCTCTTTTATAAAGAAGTACAAATGCTGATCCCAATTCTGAAGTTCACCCCCAAAGGGATTTTGTTAACAAATTTCTGAAAGAAAGGCAGTGTTTTATGGACACCTTCCACCTTCAAGACTGCTGAATCTATCTCCTATCTCTTAATCCAAAAGCAAACTGTCAGAGTAGGACAAGAAACCAAGCAGAGGCTTGGGGATGCGTCACTCCCTATTGACTACAAAGTCCTATGCAGAGGGCTCAGAGCAGGACAGACCCTCAGAGTCTCTCTCCTACTACCTTCTGAGGTCCTCCTCTGATGAGCTCCTTTCCCTTTCCATCCTGCTCCCCAGCTCCATCTCCCTAAAGTGGATCCTGTTTCCCAAAATCCCTACAAGTGAGCCCAACAAATGATGCTGCAGTTCCTGCATTCCTCCCTGAGTTGCCAGCAGTGCCTGGGCATCAAGGAAGAAGCCCTTTTTGCTGGCTCCTCAGCTGGCTGGGGCTTCTCAGGGCAAAACCACAATCTGAAATAGCAAGCAGCAATTCTCAGACAGATCACGGGGTGTTGAACTTCAGAAGCAGTACAAGATACACGTGTGATTTTGTGGTTAAGGCCTATTTATCTGGAAGAGCACTGGAGGGCAGCTTGGCCTTTCCTGTAGCACAGCAGTTGGAACTGCTGAAAGTGAGAAGCATTAAATGTCTAAAACACACTCATTAAAAGTACTTGGAAAACTTCACAGTTTGGCTTCATACCACAAAGTGAGTATGTGAGAACTTGACTGGGCTTGCCTCCCTCCCTAGCAGACTGTCTTGACTTAATACTTAAAAAAAAATAAATCACCTGGCGCCTGATGCCTTGTTAAAAACCCCATCCATGTCAGATACTGTTGTAATTTGCCCTGGAAATTAATCTGAAGCAAAAGAATGTGTGAGCACACGTCCAGAGCCCAAAGAGGGGAAATACAGATTGTTATACATATCAGTGAATACAGATGGTATTTTATTTACTTTAACCCGCAGCCAAAAATTTCAAGAGCTGATCACTTTGCCACCCCACTCAGTTAATCTGGCCTCTGGATGGACAGATGTTGTAGCTGTTGCTCCCAAAACAGGCTCTTTGGATACCACAGTATTGAGCAGCCTGGCCATATCTGGAGCCATTTCAAGGAAAATCTAGCCCTGTATTTGACCTCATTCTTCTATTTACTCACCACACTAATTCAGTCAGGTGGTGGGAAGGCCAACAAGACAGGTAGGATGGACTATTTGCATAGCTGCAAGCGGTTTCTATCTGATGGAGTGGAGTGGATTGAACCATAGGTGGATTGTGGGTCAAGAGGTTGTTTGAGTTTCACATTCATGGATGCACTCTCCACAGACAGTGTTTTTGTTGCAGCACTCCACAGCCCTCTGCACTGGCTACTAGGTCACAAACTAAGGCTTGGATCTCAAGATGTAGAGGCTCAGGACCACTGTGGTTACATATCCACGAAGCACCCCAAGAACAAACCTTACAGTGACAGTGAAGGCTGCTCACCTTTCCATCTCAGCCATAGGGTATGCCTGAAAGCAGGAACTTTGGTCGTGTTAGAGAGTCTGACTTTTTAACAGCTGATGCCATCTTTGAACTCGCATTCAGTTCTAAGGTAAAAATTAAAAGAGATATGAAATTCCAGCTTGGGAATCTTCTACCTCCTATAACACAATTTCCCCAGGTTACAAAGTCTTTGGCTAACTTTATACTATCACATTTGGGATTATCCAGCAGAACATCATGTTTATCCTGCTCCCTTCAAAGTTCAATGACTATCTCAGGTCCAGGATACAGAACTGAATTTTGCACCTCTTATACCTTTTCTGGATGCAAAATGTTGGACTTGGTGGCCTTTTGTCTTTTCCCTAGACAAGCTCTCAAAGTTCTCAGGTAGAGTATATGAAGCCTTATGGCTTTATTGTAGTAGGATTTATTTTACCAAAGGAGGTAAGTATTTAATACTTTTCCTTTTGCTTGGCCTGTATTATGAGCTTATGATTACATGCCACTTCTTCAGCCATGGATTGCATGGTTCCTTTGGGAGCCTACTGTAGAAGATAAGAGCTACATGTCCTCCACCCAGCATAATCCCAAGACAGGGCCAAGAGGAGGCGCGGGACAAGTTCAGAACAGCTACGTTCTTTGTCCAAAATTATTTCTATTGGAAGAGCATCCCAGTGTGGACCAGACAGCACTTTGCTTCATCTGGGTGACTGAACCCAAAATCTCTGTGGAGGAAGCACACCGTAGCATCCCTGGATGGCAATGGCTGCTCTTAGGGCAGTCCTATCAGTAAACACTGCCATATTCTTCTGCACCCTGGAAGCACATAGTAACAGGTATGACCTGTTTCCAAGGACTTCATGAAGAGGAGAGATTCCTGGCAAAATCAAGAGAGCACCCAACTTCTCCATAGCACTTCACCATGTCTCCTTCCTTCAGAGGAAGCTCCTGGAAGGACCTGGCAGGAAAAGGCCATTGATGAAAGGATGGAGCCCACATGGTGGAAGGTATGCACATGCCTGCCTTCTACAATTTCTCTATTATCAGTAAGGAACAAAGAAATAGCAGATGTCTATCTATCTGATGTGTTTACATGAAAGCTGTAGTGTTTACTGATGCTCTTAAGGTCATGTTTTACTTCAGTCAAACATCGAAAAAAATGCAGGGAATACCTTGTGGTTAGCTAGCTAAACACTTTTTCCTGCCTCTGGGTTGGTTAAGACAGATACACACAATAAACTTTATCTGGGGGCACAACTCAAGGAATTGTCAGGAGACTTCAAAATCCACTAACTCAAGGTCACTCATCCACTCTAGCAGTCCAGTCTGGCAGAGCAGTGAACATAAATTATTACATCTGACACTGATTTGGTGGCCTATGAGAAGGCTGAGCAAGTCTGCGCACAGTTCCCCTGGGTGGAACATCATAGCACAACTGCCAGTGACAGAAGCAGCAACTGGTTGCTTCAGACTCAGTGGGCACTGAAAGACAGCCTAATCACTGGGAGTTCTAGTCAACTCATGTATATAGGTGTGTGGCCAGATCTGTCTCCTAAGTTTATTGTAATGGAGCCCTAAGTCCAAGAAATCACACACAACTTGGACATGCCCTGGGTATCCCAGTCTGTCACACCAGGGGGACACAAATGTCAATGCATTTCCTCCTGGCATCATCAAAGCTTTGTGGGCACCATCACTGGAGTATCCCAATACATCCCAGCGACACAGTCAGACAGGGAATTTTACAAATGGGAAACAGGGTAAAAGTTAATTGCCTGAGGTTTATTGCCAGTTTATGGCTCAGACAAAAAACACTAGGTCTCCCAAATAGAGGTTTAATGTCTTTAGGCACTAAATGACCCTTCCTAGCAAACACACTTTCAAACTTAGTGGTAACAATTCCACATTCACTCATTGGGGTGTCAAAAAATTACATCTATGTCCAAGTTGTGCCCACAGTTAGCTCTGAGATGTACAGCTTTGGTTGTGTGAGAGGCAGGGCATTAATTAAATTTACCATTCTGATCCGGTAGTTGTCCAATTACTTAAAGCCTCTACAGAAAGACTAAGTAATCTTTTGAGATAGTCCACAAGACAAACGCTATGATGTGCCATGAGCTAGAGCAAGGCTTGTTGGGAGCTACTAAAGCAAAAATAGAAACCTCCTACCCTTAACAAACCAAGTGGTGCAAGACATATGTGAGAGAGACTAGCTGTAAATATTCTCTGCTGTCTACACAGGAGTTATGTAGAGGCAGCCTGAAGACCTACAGCAGCAGAAGAAAGGAGATAAACGGACATTTATTCAGATGAGTGTCCAGGGAGAATGGTTTTAATATGTGCTAGAAGAAACAGGATGGAAGCTATCAAACTGTGTCCTGGTGAAGTTAAGCAATAAAGGCTGCACACTGCTGCCTCGTACAGATTCTGTCCCACAAGGAGGTTTTCAGAAAGGTCAGAAATTGTCTCTCATCTCAACTTTTCTCTCTTCACCTGGCAGCTTTCTGTTTTGCTTAGCTAAAGTCTCATTTGTATGTAGCAAACTTCCATTAACTGAGAGATTTCTCCAAGCTGAGAGACTCCATCAAGTACTGGAAAAATAATTAAGCTCATTAAGCAATATTCTTTTAGTTTTGCCAAATCTGGGACGATCCCAACCTTGGCCTGATAGCTGTTCTCACAAGGGCACAAGTGAGCTTTGCTGCATACACATCCCAGAAGCCTAGGGTGCAAGACAAGCAGCACCTTCTGAAAGACTGCTCCACGCTCCCTCTGGCATGGTTGCCTCCACAGGCTGAAATGTCTCAGTGCTGCCTCAGGCTTCTCTACTTATCTGGAGGCTTATATTTTCAGGCAAAAAAGTTAAAGCATTACCAAAAAAATACAGGAGGAGGAGAGAGAGGAAAAGCAAAAATTTGGTCAACGTGAGCAGTTTTTTAATGTGACTTATGGAAATGTGACTCTTTCCCATTCCTTTTTTTTCCTTCATACCAATATTAGGAACTACATTATCCAATACTTTCTCCTAGAGACAGAAAACATGTGCTTTTCTCTAGCTTTTTTTGAAAAATAGTTCAGTAATTCAATTTAACTCTTTTCTTTGTCAAAATCTTACCAGCATCTAGGATAAAACATTTCATGCATGCACACCTACGTACAGAAAGACACAGGCATACACTGTTCAAAATGAGACTTCAGAAGCACCAGGATGAACATGTGTGAGAAGTGGTACAGAAAATTATATAGAATCATAGAATCATAGAATAGTTTGGGCTGGAAGAGACCTCAAAGATCATCAAGTTCCAACCCCCCTGCCATAGGCAGTGCCTTGTCCAGCCTGGTCTTGAACACCTCCAGACATGCTCCTCTTTCTATTTTTTCAATACAGTTTTACTGTTGGTATGGCATCCCAGTGTTTACCAAGCCATTCTCAATATACACACAGACTCAGGGACATTTAGGTTTATGTATCCAGGAAAGAGCACTGTCTGAAGACTGGCTGAAGGATAAGATTAACGAATCTGTGGTCATGCAGCTCCTTCATTGATGCTGAAAAAGGAGATGCATAATTTCTTCCTTGTTGTTGTGATACTTCTGGGGACATGGCTGTTTCAGGAAGGGTAGAATACTTCCCAAATCATCCCAAGGACAGACATAAGCTTTCATTGATTGCTTGAAATTTCACATCTTCAAGCATGTCTAACTCGAAAAAACAGCCACTCAGAAAGAACTAAGGATGTACATCAGGAAGGGACCCCTACCCTCAGCCTTGTTCTCAGCTATCATAGGTAAATACAAAACACAAACTCTAATGAACAAATTAAGCTCCATTTAGGAGGCTAGGTGAGGCTGTTTATCTTATATTCAAGAAATCCCTTGTGAATCCAGGTGAATGCAGCTTTCCAACTGACACTCAGAAGAGCCCTGTACCAGGGCACTACCCTCATTCTGACATTTTATAGGCACTACTAGAACTTAGGCCTCCTATGTATCAGTGCCTCATAGTCATGCTGACTGACTAATGCAGCGTGATGCAGCTTGTGCATCAGATCCAGCACAGTTGGACTCCCATTCAGACAGTCTCTCCTCGTAGTAAATGGCTCGTTTTGCAGCAAATGTTACCTAAGAAATGAACATCTTAACCCTTATGGCAGCCGCTTAGTGCCCACAACCATAGCTCCACCCCTGTGCATCAGAGAAGGAACTGGGGAGGTATCTTCTTGCAGTGCCTGGCTGGAGTTTCCCCTTCATTACGAGGGGGAGAAGGAATATTCAACAGAAGCTAGAGCTGCTGTCAAGTCCCTTGGTGGAGAAAAGGAGTGTTCTAGGGGCAGCCTGTTCTCTTGCAAGTGCATCTGTGTAAGGGGTGACAGTGTGGCTGTGACAGTTCTCACTGTCACAACCTATGAAATGAGGGGAAGGACAAAGTGTACCAAGTCTTAGTTGCAGCTTAGATCAATATGCGTATAGATCTTCCTCACCCCTTATTTCCAGCTGAGGTGCATCTATCTCTATCTAGATGATGGCTTTTTATTAGAAATTCTCAGATTAGGCCCTGTGCTCTGCACTATTACATTTCACCTTATTACTGCCCTCCATTGCTCACTGCTCAAACCAACAAGAATTCTGTGGGTAGCATTTCATGCACCCCATTACTGACAGTACTTAACACTATGCCATCAGTTAATACCATGTCTCCTTTTGACACCTGGTACCACAGCTGGGAATGAAGCGTAAAATAAGATCTGGTCTGAGTCCAGTCCTGGAGGAATTCCATCAGTAATTGTTTCTGGCATGTTTGTTCTCATTCCATCATAACCATTCATAATTTTCTGTTTGTCAGTGCTTTCCTTATTGTAAAATTCATGTTACTCCAGCATAAGAAATAATTTCCTGGGTTTATTCCAATATCTCAGTGCAGATTGACTATTACTGCTTTGTCTAAAAAGATAAATTACCTTATAAAAGAAGGGCACCGTGTTAATTTGGCATGACCTACCTTCAGCAAAATTCATATTGCATTTAATCCCATTTCCTGTCTCTTTCCTTCAGCATAGTTTGTGTCCAGCTGATCCACCTAGCTAATGTACAAGCAGGAGTGGAAAAAAGAGAGTTGGTGCTCAGTTCCCCTCTGTGCTCTGCTCTGTGTCTGTGACATTGCAGCTGCTGGGTTCCACACAGGCAGATAAAAACAGAAGGCACAAAACAAGGAGTAAAGTCACAAGCTCTCCCATGAAGCTCTCCCAGGGAGCATGGACTCTGCATTCTTCCTCATAGAACCTGTTGCCTCATGAAACTGAGAGCCTGAAGGGCTTAGTCAAATATTTTAGATAGAGATGAAACACTTAGTAATTATTAAAAGACGATTAAAAGGATTATCTTTCCTCATAGTCCACAAACTGTTCTCTATCTGGGCTAGGAGAACTTGATCTCCTCATTTGAAGAGCTCCTGATTAGGCGCACAATGCAAATTTAACAACTTTCTCTGTAGGGTTTGGCCACCATCCCAGAGAAGGTACCACTGCTGATGAATCATTGCTCTTTCACACCAGAGCCACTGATGCACCTTCTTCATAACATCCACGGTGTATCTCCACTGTTTCTGACACGCTGTTTCTGAGGAGTGTGGGGGTGTGTGGATTTGGTCTGCTTTCCACACACTGCATTTGGAAGCAGGGAGCGTGGGAAAGTTCTTGAGCAAACTCCATGCCAAGCAAGAGCATGCCTGTATGGCTTGGGTACTGGGTTTGGTGAGCAAGGAGGCTCTGTAGCAACTTGTTGATGCTTAAGGAAAGGATGGTGCCTATTGATCAGAGCATGTAGGCAGATGAGCTGCAGACATGGAGCAGGGTTTAGTACCTGCAGCTTACTGGGAGTGACTTCCTCATGAGAATGCACCTGGCAGATGGACACAGATGCCTGTGTAGGCAGCAGCACAGCATGGGTGCAGCAGGTAACCCAGGCAGGCCCTCCTCCATCTGCCCCACAGGCACAAATAGACATGAATTAGGCACCAGCGTATGGGGAACTGCCAAGAGGGCAGCCATGGGCAATTAGTAAACAGACAGCTTGCCCTGAGCTGCCGGACCGTAGAGTTGTGTGCTTCAGTAAGGCACACAGCCCAGATTCCAAACCCTGCGCATCCCCATCAGAGACAACAATCATCATTGCTCTTTTTTCCTCACTGTCTCAACAGTCCAGATGTGGCCCCAGCCTCACAGGTATCCTCTCAGCCCGAGCCCCAGGCTGCTCTAGCCTTTATTCTTTGCCTAAGAGCCGGAAAATCTTTCCCTGGCTGCCAGCCTGTTCCCCTCTCCATCAAGTGCAAAAGGTGGAGGAACTGTTGAATGGAGGGTGGGGAAGGTCTCAGGGCACTGTAGAGGTCTTTCCTCTACAGTGTAAAATCTTTTCTCTAGTGGATGCAAGATAGGCCTGCAGGTCTTGGTGTTCTCTATGAGGTTAGGATTTTGGTGAGCTAAAGATCCCAGTCTTTAACTTAATCTTCAGGGTCTGTTACTCTGGAGCCAACCTGGCCTCCCTAAAGCTGTGATGGAGGCAGTAAGACCCTCACCAGAATATGTCAAGATTGCTCTCCTCTCTTCCTAAAAGAGAAGGGCCACGAGAATGATCTGGAGCAACTCTCCGAGTAGGACCGGCTGAGAGAGTTTGGGCTGTTCAGCCTGGAAAAAAGAAAGCTCTGGTAAGATCTCATAGCAGCCTAGCAGAATCTGAAGAGGGCCTACAGGAAAGTTGGAGAGAGACTGTTTGTCAGAGCATGTAGCAATAGGACAAGTGGCAATGGTTTTAAACCTGAGCAGGGCAGGTTTAGATTAGACACTAGAAAAATTCTTCACCATAAGGCTGCCATGAGAGGTGGTGGAGCCTCCATCCCTGAAGGCATTCAAGGCCAGTCTAGATGAGGCTCTGAGCAATTTGATCTAGTGCAGGATATCCTTGCTAAATGCAGGCGGGTTGGACTAGATGATCCTTGAAGGTCCCTTCTGACTCTATGAAAAACAAACGAAAAAATCTAATTCTTACTTGAATTTACAACTGACTATCACAAAACAGAATAAAACCATTGAACAATTTTGATATTGGATAATCTGTAAGCCTTTAACTTAGACAAAGAAAACTTAAAACCTACTGAGAAGAGACTGTTTTCCTTCCTGCGTGAAATTCAGGTACTGACTCCCTCATGGCCAAATGCTAACGAAATGTAAAAATTATTTTGCCCAAATAATGGCTTCTCTGATGCACTTTGTTAAGCAGATATATCACTCATAGTGTTTTGTTCAGGTATTTCCAATTACAGTGAGGAAGAACAAGGAGATGCCAAATAAGGCAGGACAATAACAGTAAGAGAGGTCATAAAAACCAGTCTGTGCTGTGTTTCTTTAACATTTATGTTTAAAAAACTGAATCAAAATTCACCCCAGTTCACCAGCTTTTAAATGAAACAATGAACAAATAGTCCCAAAACCGCTGACATTTTGACTACAACTTTGAGCAAAAGAATATCAAAACACATTCATCTCTATAAAGGTTCATTTAAAATATCTTGAAAGCTTCCTCACTTTACTTCAGTTTGTTCCAGTCCCTTGGCAACCACAATTTAGTCACTCCATATGAACTAGGACTTCCAGGTGCTGCATTTGCAAGAGGATCTTGCCCCAAAAGATATTGCATACGGTAGCAAGGGACAGTCCTGTTTTTCTCATCATTTTCACAGCTTGGCATTTCAAAGAAAAACAAGCTCATTAAACAGTTAGTTGATATGCTGGGAATGACCTTGCAAAGAGAAAAGAGCATGAGAATAAAGTTTTCACAAAACTCCTATTTATGTATGTCAGCTTGGGTAGATTGAGAAAGGATGAAAAATAAATGTGGGGTGTCCAAAGTCCCAATCCAATTGCTCTGACTTTGCCCAGGCAAGCTGGCAAGCTATCTTCCCGTACAAGAAAGTGTTTTATGACCAGACCTTACTTTGCTCCAAACTATGGCCTTCATTTCAGTTGTCGATCCCCAGTCTGTGCTGATCAGAGCAATACAAGTTTCTCCAGTACTGAATTTGATGTCATGAAAAACAAAATTTAGTGTGTGAAGAAAAAAGCTTCCAGAGAAGAAAACATAGCTGTGGACTGAGGCCAATCAGATCACTCTGGCTTGCTATCACTCTTCAGGTAAAGAACATGCTCTTCCCAGGATACATCCTGGCCCCAAGGAATTACTGCAGATGAAAACTTCAGAGACTAAATTCTCAGCTGTTATAAATTGGCATAATTTCATTAATTGAACCACCCAGATCAGGAGATGCCTGAAAAGCTACTCTCTGGTTGCTACATGCTATATCTGGGATACTTTGTTTCCTAGGCTTTGGTGGGTGAACAAGCATTCCCCTGTCAGACCCCCACAATGATGATCTTTTCCCCTAGATGTGCTTCTCTATTTGATCAAAAGGCCATAGAAGAAGTTGACAGCAGCCTTAGCAAATCAGCTTGTCTATCATCTATGCTGCAGTGGCATTAGATGTACTTACGTTGTGCATTTGTTCCCTGTCCTCAGATCCCACAGCTTGTGGATAAATCCAAGTAGTTTCTTTTTGATGACAAGGCAATTTTGTCCACAATAAGACAAAAACCAGAGGAAATGTGAACTTTTGCAGGTATAGAGCAGGTTTTGAGACACCTCCTCACTTAGATCCCACTGGGATGTTAGATTGGAATTGGGCTGGAGAGTAGCAAGGAGCACTACAAAGACAGGGAACCACTAAAGGTGAATTGTCACATCTTCCTAGGCAAGCATAGTAAACAGGCTCTCTTCTATCAGTTCCAGTGATGTCCTGAGAACTTGGAAGAAGTGGAATATATCCTGTATGACAAAAGCATTTATTTGAATTCAGCTGGCGTGTGCAACCTAAGGTCTCCTCCACGTGGAAGTTTAACTATTCTCTGTTCTTCATATACCATAAATTGTTTTGTACTCCAGCTATCACACATCTGCCTGAGCTCTCCCCAGATATATCTATGGGCTTTTTTAATGTATGGATTAATTCAATTATTTATCATGCAGAAACTATCCAAAAGACTAAGAATTAAAAAAGAGCATTTCTTCAAGTAAAGCCCACAAAATCAAATTAGTGAATGCAAACAGTCATCCAGGGAGACTGTTTCAGATCAGAAGAAAATAACTCCCATTTATTTGTTCTACTGACTTTTTTACCTTGCATTCAGTCACAGTTTGCACACAAGGACACAAAACTAAGTGTCCTCACCATCCTGTGCAACAGAAGTACACACACAGCTAAAAAATAGAATTCTACACTCTGACTGTACTTCAGAGAAAGAGACAAAAAAGTCCTTCTTGCCATGAAAACCACCAACCATATGCTTATTAATTTACTATAAGTTCAGCAAATCACCCTCCAGTAATGTCTAGCTTAATCTAATCTTGCTTGCCTTTTAACATCCAGTTTAAAAGATACCACAATAAGCACAATAAATCAACCAGCTTGCAGCAGCAGCAAACACATAAACACATCCACAGACCTGAATGAGGAATAACACCTGACAGAAGTTCTCAAGAAGATGATGTTATCTGTCATTCTGCTGGAACCTTCCTGTAACTTAAATCAGGACAGAGCATGCATGGACTTGGGCACTGTCCAAACACACGCAACAGCACAAGTCATGACCAAAACACTTCAGAGTCAAATTTTTCTGGAGCTCACAAAGGGAACTGGTATTGTGTGTTCTTCACTGCTCTAAGAATTTAGTAGACATTTTGGTGGGAATTGCTATCCTTCTGCACTTACTTCAGCTTGCTCAATGGTGGACACAGCTAGTGAGGTGCAGCCTACCAAAGCTAACTGAGGACCTGAATCTAGGTGTTTGTGTGAATGTGTACATGTTTGTGTGTTGAAAGAGAAAGCAAATAAAGTCAGAAAACAACATAAGAGCTCAAGGCATTCATTAATTTTTCCATCAATTATACATAGTCTACACCTTCAATTAAAATTAAATTAAACTAGCCTTAGATCTCTGAAAAAGAGTCAACAGCTGCCTGATCAGAGCAGTCAAGGGGTTTCTTTTCTTTTCTTCAAGTGGTCAGCTCTAAACTGACTATCTATTATTTGGAAAGGAGCACAGCATGACCATAGTAACTTCAAAAAGCTTCAGGGTACAATTAGAGTGACAGGCCCTTTCTCCTACGGTGTGACATAAATGGAAGTTGCTAATAAATGGAAGTTGCTAATAAAATGAAGTATGGCCTGAGATGCTGACCCTCCCCTCTTTCCTCTGCCCTCAAACAGAGCCTTTGCCTAAAGGAGGAGCTTGGCTGAGCTGAGCATTACTTAGCCCAAAGCAGCCAAAGGAGAAGGCAGAGACGACCATCACCATATTGCACAACCATTTACATACTGGATAGCATTTGTCCACAGGATGGAACACCACCTCTCAGTTCCCCCTGCTCAGCATGGTGATAATCCAGGCTTTACTCCATCCACCTACATACACCCTCAGGCTTGCTCTCTTCCTGCTCCTGATCTGCCTTCCTGTCTGAGCCCAGCTCTGCTTTTGCCACCCCCAATCCTGGTGGTTAGAGAATATAAATCATGATGAAAAGTGTGAGTTCAAATGCCTTCAGGCTGAGAAAAGCATTGGATCCAGGTGCTTCCCCACACTAAGGAAGGATGCCAGACCTTAATGCTTATTCCCAGTTGCAAGCAGAAGTGCCACCAACAAGAGTCACAGTCTTATGACGGCAGCTCCTCTGCTTTGTGGTGATCTCAGAGGTATGCATGCACACCAAAACAGGCTGCAAACCAGTCGATTTCAGGTTCTTTGTGCTAAAAGTTTAGAATGTGAGGGATTACTTTCTCAGTGTATTCTCTTCATGTCTAGGGAACTAGAGGTACAGGAGCTTCAGATTTGGGCTGTGCTGATGAGAAGGTATTTTGAATTGCTTTCTGGAGGTAAGGCATCCAACGTTCACTAAACCCCAGTTTCACTCTTACTGCACTCAGACTCTTACTGCAAGTTGCTAGAAAAAGAGCTCTTTAGCAATAAAGTGTCCCTTTCTTTATCAGGATAGGAATTAGAAATGGCATTAAACAAAATTTTAAATGAACCCAAACTAAATGTGAGAAGACAAATATTGTCATTCTTCCAGTGTTCTTCAAATTGTGTGTTTCATGCCTGGTTTTAAGCCTTGGAGCTTAGGTGTTAAAGACAAAAGTGTATACTTTCCCAGGAGAGTTCAGCAAATCCCTTTTCCTAAGAGGTGGTTCACGTAACAACCTAATTCAGGTGTAATTCTGCAGCTTTTTGATCACAAGAGTTTATTTTACTTGCTGTGCATTTCCAAGTCAGGAAAAGACTTGGGAAACAATAAGAAAAAAGCTTTTCAATGCAACAGCACTTCTCTAAGTTAAAGCCAAGCCATATACACAAGATTGGTGGCATATTTAGTGTACTGTGTCCCAAGGAACTGTATCTTTCAAGGGATCTCCCAAGATCAAAGCTCAAAACACATTTTGGGAAAAGCACTTAGTCTTTTTCTGGCTAGGTCTATTATATAAATTAAATGCTGCCTGGGGATGTTCCAGGGCATTGGAATCCAATCCTCTATAAACGGTTGACATAATCCTTGGCATCAGTTTTGCTGAAGCCCGCTGGCAGGGTACCAACTCCCCACACAGCTCAGAAGTCAGTGCAACCCATTCCCAGCAGACATGCAGATGGAAGCCACTCCATTTCAGAGGGAAAAGCAGTGAACACAGGTCACTCCATGTCAGTCAGCCTCCATGCTCAGCAGTGAGCCTGCGCATGTTTTGTCGACTACTATGACTACAACTGATGCACCTAAGATGGAGATAATGTATCACTTAATTTAGAAAGTTTTGTTGATTTAAGGATGCAACTACCATTATAATCCTTGCTGACACATAACTGGAATACCTGTAAGATTATTTGAAAGCCCTTGTAAGTAAAGGTGTCTTTCCCCTCTCAGTGTACCACATAGGCAACAGCTACCAGAAAATGCATCCTATGGTAAACTCATGCTTACATCTACAGCTAATGTCTGCCAGGAAAAAAAGAAAGAAGCAAGTAGAATGGTGGCTTATGGAAGCACGATTTCTATTCCTGCTTTTTCAAGTGCAGGGAAAAATGTATTTATGCATTGTGGCCCTCCCTGTGAGAAAGCAAGGTGGTTCGCCCATTTCCAGAGATCCTTTGCCTTAGCGGGCACTCTCTGTCCCACCTTACAATCGTGCCATGGCCATAGGAACTAGGCCATGTGCTTGTGTGATGGATGTTAACAGCCCAAGAGTGTTTGTGTGATGGATATGCTTTCATCACTGAAACAGCTTTGAGTCAAGCATCCTCTCCAAAACACTCAACAGGAGAGCATCTGGTGATGCTACAGATCTGCTCTAGAAGCCAGTGACCAATATCCAGGAATGCAAAAGGAATGGGGAAAAGGTAGAAGCTGAGAGAAAGCACTCTCCTACAGCCACTGCTTCCCTGTACCCCTGCCAAGTATGTTGGAGTTGCTCGCTCTGTTTAAGACCTTCACTTGAAAACACTTTGCTTACAATGCTCCATTGATTCTTCCAACTGCAAAAACAACCAATGTCTCCTCCAACTGCTTTCAACATCACCAGGTTAGGAGCTGGGTTCAAAATACAAGTCCTATTTTACCCACTATACTTCAGCAGTGTGTAAAAGGCAGTCACTTAAGGAATGGGAAGTTTAAGCTTTTCAATAACTCATACTGGCATTACTTACCAGTCTCCACAGTCAAGGGGTACCTTTTTGGACGAATGGACAACAAATGACCACCAACACTAAGCCTTTTCTGTTTGCTCATCCTGAAGCAGCAGGCTCCATCACTTCCCCACACTCTTCCTGCCAAACAGAGTACAATTGGTTACTCTTGATTTAAATTTGTGCAGCTTCTCATGTACATAGTCTTTCTGAACAAAAATGCATAGAATAGAAATGTAGAACATTTGTAGAATAGATGTAGAATAGAAATATGAACATACTTTACAGTACAATTCAGGGGAAACAATCCTATTCTGCAAAAGGGCCGAAACTTCTGTTCTCACACAATTTTGGTCAGAGCTGTTAGCCCACACCTCTGTGCATGCCCTATGCACAGGTGCATTATAGCCCACCTCTGGAATCTGGAGCTGGTTTGTATGTAATACTTTACATGTAAAAAAAAAAAATCCACAGAAAATTGAACTAGCAATAATTATTATGGAAGCTTCTCTTTTTCTGAGATTTTTGAAAAAACAAATCTATGAGGAAGGGATGCTTTCGTCTTTGTCTTCACCCAGTAAACAGTTGCCTGAATGCTCACTAGTCTGTTTCACAGAGGGGAGGTGTTTGAAATCATGTCCTCCACATAGATGATCCTGTGACTTTCATCATCTATTGTTGTCTCATCTCATTTGTGAATGAAGGAATAAAATATACTTGCACACTTGGAAGAACCATCTTCCAAGGCAACGTTAATGCTGCAGAGAAGACAGAATGGGCCAGCCAGCAGAGAACTGATAGGTGGCAGCAGCAGAACTTAGGCCATTAAGTTCTTACCACCTCTCTCTCTTCTGATCCCTTCTGATGGCAATGTACATTACAGCTCTACAAAAGACTAGTTCTGTCAATAGCAGTTTTAAAAAATAGACACTTCACTCCTTTCAGTAATCATTAGATTATTAGCTACTATGCTACATTTTTTAAGTGCTCTTGTCCAACTCCACAACCCTCTTTCACTCACTGTTCCCAAAGCTGCAACTTTGTGCAACATTTACAAACAGCTGCACTTTTCAAAAAGCCAGAAATGCTCTCAGATTTAGCTATATATTTGTCAAGATCTGTCTCAGATGTTCATAGGACTCCATAGCCTCTCCAGCCTCTCAAATGGAATTGCTTTATACTGGCAGTGTTTGGATCTACACTCCTGACTCATCTCTCTCTGCAGCCAAACCACTGCACAGGTACATAAAGCACATGGCCAGTTGGCACTAGCTCACTCCTGCAGTTGAGAACAGATTTCCCAGAGGAGAGTAACTCCTACTTCATGCTGCTCAAGACCTTTTTTTGTTCTGGTTTTAATCCTGCACCCAGCCATTGGCTTATTTGAATCCTGAACTGCTGTCAGCAGGAGGGATGCTACTTGGTACCACTCACAAGAGATTCAGAACCTTTTAGGCTCAAGCTGTGAGTCAAGAGACAACTTATGGGGAAGTAATTTATGCAAAGAGCAGGAAAAGCAAATGGTAGTATGCTGAAGTGACTGTTCAGTGACTGTTTAATTCAGAAAAGAAGATTGTGAAGTTAGGGCAAATGAATTGTTAAATGGATACATCAGGAGAAAAAGAGAATGTAGGTATATAGGCAAAAACCAACTCCACTTTGATTCTTTTAAACATAATGGGCAACAAAAATGTGGTTTGGCTTTTCATGGAACAGGAGACACTTGGTCCAAGCCACACTATTTTCAAGACGCATTAAGATGAAATTATGTCATTTGTTTTTAAGAGACAAACAATTTCCACCAGCTGTTGAAAAGCATGGGCTGAATTGGCTGAAATGGAAGTGGCTGTTCCAGCCTGGAGAAGACAGTCACCAAGTGATTTTATTTTTCAGGAGGGCTTTTGGAAAGGCATCAGGGTCAGGCCTGGTGGCCTCAGTGGCTGCAATTTCTTACCATGCCCTGATGAAGGCAGGCAAAATTGAAGGGAAAGAATAAATACATGAAAATCTGAAAAATTCTGTCTCTCTGTTTGTTGCAGGTCACGGTGGTGAGGGAACCTCGGAGGCCACTGACATGACCCCACACCATGAGGGAGCTCAAGGCCCACACTGGTTTTGCCTGATGCCAAGCATTCAGCAGCTCCCTTACAAACACACAAAGCCATTTTCTACTATTTCTCACACCTCAGGTCCAAGGGAGCTGCACACAGCTCGGGAGCCGCCTGTGAAGCACTAAGGCTTAGGAGGTAAAGGAAGCGGCCGTGCTTCTTTGCCGCCACGATCGCCGCGTCGTCCGCTGCCTGATCTCACGGCCAGCCCCCAGTGATTTTTTTTGCCGGTGTGACTCCAATTTGGGACCCGAGACCAAGCAAACTCCCCCGGTTCGCGGCGCTGTGTCCCTCCCTCCTCTCTGCTGCCCGCCCCGGTGTCGGCGGCGCTGGCGGCGGCGCAAGGCCGCCATCTCGCGGCTTGGGAGCGCGGCACGCACTGCCTGTGGCAAGATGGCCTCCGTCCGCTCCGCCGCCGTCTCAGCAGCTATCGAGCACCCGCCCCTCTCCGGCGTTCTGCTGAGGGAAAATTACTGCATTTGTGATGAGCTGCGAAGAGAGCGGGAAGAAGGGGATCGGCATCACAGAAGGGAATAAAACCCACAGAAGTTAAAGGGACACAAGTGCTTCATCGAGTAAGCGGTGCCAGGTTGTGGCCGCAGTGGGCTGCCACAAGGGCCCATGCTGTGTTTTATTCATTTCAGACAAGCACATCCACTTTTTATTTTCTCCCCACCCCACAGATATTAACATCTTCCTGGAAATTTTTGTGTCGTGAATTTTTTAAAAAGTGAGAAATCTCAAAAGTATGAAGGCAAATCTGTATCCGTTGGAGTAAGGACTCTCTTGGTTTCATAACAGCCAGCTGCATTCTGGTGTTACTTCAGAGCTTGCAGATGGCAGGGGGTAGGGAGAGGGCTGCTCCACCCCATTTCCCTGCCAAACTTCGTTTCTTTGAAATTTCTCATACCACTTGCCTGCCTCTGGCTGCATTTCAGCTCAAGATTTTCCTAAAAATAGTGCAGCCAGGACCAGAACCGGTTAGAGGTGAAATGCTTGTTCTTGCCCAGGCTAAAATCTTACACAGTCACTTTGTACCATCAAAACACAACAAATCCTTGCAAACTAGATT
Source organism: Turnix velox (assembly GCA_013400935.1). Taxonomy (NCBI): domain Eukaryota; kingdom Metazoa; phylum Chordata; class Aves; order Charadriiformes; family Turnicidae; genus Turnix; species Turnix velox. The sequence goes on from VZTY01004629.1 coordinate 103,426, forward strand.
GCCTCCATCCATTGAGGCACAAATTTGGCGAGGAGCCAGGGATGTAACTTTAGCCCAGAATATTAAAACATTAAAAGCTTCAGAAAATGTTAATCACAGTAGGGACTTTTTAGAATTCTGGCAGCAGAAATGTTCGATGCTGCATTAAATTCTAGTATTGGACCACATTGGATGAAGGATATCCCTTTCATTGCTGTTTGTGGCTGCTGCTGCTGCAGTGGTAGGTGTCTGAGATCGCTCACTATGCTTTGAGTGCTGAATTGTCCTGGTGAGGGTTCACCATCAGATCAGGGACCGTTGCACCCTCTGCACAAGCAGAGGTGAGTGTCATGCAGTTGATGTTTCTGCCCTACATATGACCTGTACAGGTATAGATGGCACAGTGGTGGATTTGTTTTCTGTTTGTTCTCTAAAAACCTGGGCTGTTAAGCATTTACAGAAGTTAATGTTAAGGTCACAAAGCCTCACAAACCACTCCAGAAGATGGAGATAGACTGTACAACCGTCATTCTCTCTCTTTGTGCATGTGCATTAAGGTGAATCTGTGCTACAGTCTTCTTGCTGCAGTCCTTATTATTTAATTCGTATTTGTGGTACCTTCTGTATCACAGTGACAGAACCCCAGGGCATATAATGATGGGTGCTGTAGCAGCCCAGGTGAAACTGAAGTGACAGAGCCAGAGGGCCATACAGCTTAGTGCTGTTCAGTGATTGAGCATCAGGAGGTCGGTGTGCAGCCAGACCTCACTCCTGTCCTTCAGTAGCTGAGAGCACCACTCTTTCTTTGCTGGCTTGGGAGGCTTGTACGTGTCCTGTGTATGTGCAGGACAAGTAATTTTTGCAGTCTGTGATGTTTGCAAACCTAAGGTGGGCATTAAGAACACGGCATTTTCTGCTGTTGAAAATAAAAGAGATCAAACAAAATTACCTTTTATGTTCAGTTTGCAGTGAGCTCTGCTGCTGAGACTTCTGCGACTTGTCCCCCAGGATGTTTGACCTCCTGTCAGGAAAGCCAGCTTTCACCATCTGCAAGCACACAGCAGTACAGATGAGGTCCAATTCATCCCGCGTCTTTTACAACGAGAAATAACTGGGACTCCAGGAGGGATTTCCCTTTCTTGGAAGTACAGCCGGGGAGCTCCTCTGCGCTGTCGGAGACCACCCCCTGGTGGGGATCGGCTCTGCCGCCGCAGCCACATCCCTCCCCTCTCACTGCCCTCTTTGCAGACTTAGGGCATTGGCATCCGCATCACACCATTGCAGTCGGGCTGCACAACGAGCAAATCTCTGGAGCTATCAAATACGCCATTTATAGTTAAAGCACACAGCTTCCCTACACCCAGTCAGGCTTTGCTGTCGACAGCAAGGAGCAGGGAGATACCAAGCTGTTACATCTCATTTTCCTTACACCTTAAGTGATTCATTTCAGGGGCTTTTTATTTAATTTATGTCAAAATAATGCATCCTGTCTATGGGGTTTCTTTGCTGGTTTGTCTTTTCCTTAATATTTTTGCTGCATTTTCGGAGTCCAGGTAACAGACAGCATTACTATGGTTGCAACAGGGAAACAGCATATCTGGAAGGTCAGAAAATCAAAGCTTCTGATTGCCCTCAGTGAGGAGGCAGATCAAACTGAGATGCTGTTTGTCTTACAGTGTGGGAAGTGTCTGTTCTGTGGTTTTTGGAAGAATGCCCTGTATGGATGGATAAGAAGAAAATTTTCAGTTTGTGTGAAGCTGGAAATGGACAAACTGAAGATGATAGAATTCTGCAAAACCTCTGGAGTGGATTTTTAATAAGGGCCAGCAGGATGGAGAGGAGGCACAGGAGATAGTAGAAAGATATGCTTGCATAGATGTGGCTTCTGGGACTGGGTTTTCCCATGAGCACAGCAACAATTTCAAGCCCCAAAGCCCGAGTTTTTAGTGAGCTGCAGGTTTTTCTTTATGCACAGTTGTGTTGCATGTGAAAACACTGCTTGGGTTTCAAACACAGACTAAGTTGGCTATGGGAAGGTAGTCCAAATTGTGCTTCATGGGAGATGCAATAAAGATCTTAATCCTCTATCTAGAACAAGCTAACAACCAGAAAATGGTGTCAGTGTATCATTTTCCTTTTGGACAAATTCATATAATATTACCATGCAGTTCCCACCACAAATCAGTAACACGGTATGGAGACAGCTCCTGAGAGTTCCTGTCTTGCCTACTGCAGTAACAGAAATTTATCTGGGAGTGTCCCATGGTGAGACCATTTCCACCACAGCCTGAGATTGGCTAATGCATATAGCTTCCAGAAAAAAACACTGCTCCAGGAGGTCCCACAGATCAACTGTCTAAGCAGACTTTTTCTGCTTTGCAGCTGTTTGATGCAAGATTCAGCAGTGCTCGTGTTTCTGCCAAAGCTCACTGGGAGGATTTAGCAGACAGTTTGAACTGATTTTGTGCTGATGCTTTCTTGGACCCACAGGATGTAATTTCTGATCAGCTGTAGTCTTTCTGCAGGCTGGACATTTAGTGGTGGCTTTCTGTGTTGCAGAGACTCGTAGATTATAATTTCTAGTAAAATAAACACTTCCTTATTATTTTTTACAGAATGAATCAAGAAATGACTGCAGCTCTAATGTCAGACATTGCTGAATAAGGCCTAGAGGACTGAACTGGCAGCTGGGTGGATCTTCCACCATCAGGTTTCACTACCTACTTCTGTTCTCACCTTTGGCTCATCCAAATGTAGTACCTCTGGATACTGACTTTTGCCTTGTATTTGTCCCACACCTACAGCAGACTGATGCCGTTTCCCAGGCTTAAACAAAACATTATTAACATGTTTGAATAAGCCCATAGGAATAGCCCTTCAGGCCCAATGGGGGTGAGAAGTGCTATGCTGCCAAACTACCCACAGGCTATGTGATGGCTAATTTATTGGCACAGAATGACAGGGTGAGCTGGGCTGATCTGAGCCATAGCCTGCTATTTCATATTCAGCCAGGAGGTCTGTGCTATTCTTTCCAAATTTTCTGATTTTCTGGTTTGGCAGGGGTCAACTTTTTTTGTTAAAGTTACAACACAACTAAACCAAAATAAGATCAGAGCAGACAAGAAATTGTAACTGGAAATAAATATTGGTAACTCTGAAATAAATACCTCTTTTGAACTCTGATTTTTTTTAATAGAAGCAGGTGATTGACTTCTACCTCACTTCCCACCAGGGCAGTACATAACTCAGACTCTTGCATGTGTAGGAGCCAGATATTGAGCAATATTCATCATGTATCACAGTGGGCTGGAAAGAAGCCTTAAGCTGGAGCTTTGGGGTACTGCTGTCACGTAAATTTTAAGTCTTTCCATCTGTACCGTAAGTGATAAACAAGCCATGGAACGAGTAAGGTTGAATTATGTCATTCTTGAGCTTCTTTTTTATTATACTCCTTCTAGTGCTTTGAAATTTATACTACTGGCTTTGGAAGTTACTGTGCTGATATTTCATCCTCTCAGTTAACTATGCATTTGTTAACTTCTCAGATGTCATGTGAATGGCCTGCTCTCTGTCTCTGACAGCCATACAGGCTGTGCCAGAAATACAGTCAAGACAAGCACTTTGCTCCAAGTGTAAGCTGCCCCCATTATAACTCCTGCAACACCTTAACGGGCTTCAGTAAGTTTGGAAACCAACATAAAACACAGATTTCTCTCAGCTGCCAAACTTTGCAGTTTTTACAGTGTGCCCTTTTTCTGGCAGGAGATCTGGACAAGATGCCCAGTTGGTAGAAAATCGGTAGAAAATTCAATGTCCCACTATAAAATGTTTCTTGTTTGGCATGTAAGTATATCTAAGTACACTTTCCCATTGCTTAGTTAACATGATTAAAAAAAATCTCCCATCTGAGAACCAACCCTCCAGCTGCAGAGTGCAAAATTTGAGATGCATTTGTAAACTCTGTCTGTGGCCCATTTTCACAAAGCAGTGCATTCTCGTACAAGGTAATGCATTTAAGTTACACTGTTATTATCATTATCATCATCATTATTATATACGCTGTCTTCACTCATATCCTATGAAGACATGGTAAAACATCTCTATTGTGCAGTTTACAAACATGACAAACTAGTGTGTAAGTACACTCCATGGTTAAATGCTCTTATTCCATGAAAACAAAACATTTGATACCTACTTCACTCTTACATCCAAAAATACTTGCTCATTTGTAGAAATTAAAGTTTTGGTGAGCCATTTCAAAAGTACCCTTGATTTCTACTTTTCCCCCATTATTGCAGGTAGCTTTTATATAAACTTTCCAAGTCTTTTAAGGAGGAGGTCCCATCAGGCTCAACTCCAGGTATGCAATGTATTAGGGACAGGCTGAATCTCCACCAGCCATCATAACTGTCCCAGCTCCAGGGACTTTTTTAGTCTGAGCTCCTTCAGGAGTTCCCATCTGCTCTTCAGCATCTTGGGCTGTATTTGATTGAGGAGCAGCCCCACTATGCTGCAACATTTGGCTGTGTGGTGGCTGTGTCATTGCCATCCTGTGGCCTGCACGCTGCTCACAAAATGTCACTAATGACAGTGCATTTGGTCCCATCACAGTCCCTTTTTATGTCTCTCAATACTCCCCTACAGCACACAGCCCATTAAGCATCATCTGAGCAAATTAGGCCCAGGAGTGCAGCAGAGCATACTGCAGATAAAGACAGCAAGTTGCTGGGAAAGCTGCATCTGTGACCTTACATGGCACTTGTCCTTCCCTGGCTGGCTGAGGCCAGCGGTACTCTCTGCGGGACAGCTGTGCACTCACTTCCAGGGGACTGGTGCCAAGCCACTGGAATTCTGCCACCATAACTAATGAACTCACTTTGGAACCTCCAAGTTAAGTTTAACATTTTGCAAAGTGAGGATGTCCAGCTGTGCTGGATATACGAGACTTCACAGTACACAGACTGAGCAGCCAAAGGTTAATAAAGCTCAGGTATAAACTTAGAATCACATTAATTCTTAGAATAGTACACCAGATCATGTAATTTTCTGCCAAATTAGCAGCAGATTAATTATCAAGGTGCTGCTGGCTTGTCTGATTTAAAACTGTGCCTGAGGAAAGGAAGAACCTTCACATACTGGAGAATCACCCAAGACAACAATGTGAAGTGAAGAACACCTCTCCTTAGCACAGATTTCAATTCGGCTAAAACCCTTGCCCTGATAGTCTTTGCCAAGCTCCCTAAATGCTGCCTGTAAGAATGATCAGTAAGTACAGGATGTGGAAATCGACTGGTTCGCTTAGTCTGCTGTGTGCTTTTAAAATCTCTAACCGGGGAATTAGTTCCTGGGTTAGGGCCTTTGTGACAATCCAGTCCATTTCCTTGCCACCAAACAGGCACTAATGTTTGTGCAAAAGGGCATGTAGGTAGTTATGCTCAGCTCCAAACAAGCAAAAATCACTCTGCAAACACAGGGTGCACAAAAGCAAACCCCTCTACATGGAAGACTCACTCCATGGTGAAAACAGATAGGCCTCCTGGCCCTCTTGCTGTCCCCTGTGGGTAAATTCCTGAGTGTGTTTTAGCCCCTGCCTAAATCAAAGGCTTTAACCAAAGAGTTTTACCTTTTTATTCCCCATTGTAACTGTTTCCTGAGGTACTTTGCCAGTAGCTTCAGTAGTTTAATGAACCCTGTTCAACCTCATGTTTGCAGGGCTCCTCAGTTCTCACAGTTCATCAGCAGCAAGATTCGTGCATTTGTAAGATGTTACAATCAGATGTTTTAGGTAAGTGAAAAGGTGAATAGCAGAAGGTAGTCTTGTATGTAACACCACCTCTACATGATCATGTTTATCTTTTCAGAGGGAACCTGCAATAGCTGCTGTAAATTTGCCCACCGATGGAATACTGGCTTTCCTGCTCTGGCTGCATCGGAAAATAATGCCAGTGTGACTGGCTGGAAAAAAGGCAGAGACATGGGAGTGACTATAAATGAAGTGGAAGAGAAGCTCACAGCATTTAGTGTGCTCAAACTGAGACAGGGAATAGAATTATCTACACTGAAAGTTTTGAAGAATTGGTGTAAAAAGCAGGTGTTCCAGGAACAGAGATTTAAAAATTTACAAGTGCTCCAATCTGACAGCAGAACAGTAGGCACTAAACTCATGCTTGTTAAAAAGACACAGATTATTTTGGCAGTCAGAGACTTAACAGTCTTTCTACAATCGTGGGCAATCTTCAGAACAAGTTGTGAAGAAAAGAATAATTAAGACCTGGAGGTAAGTAGAAAATTATGTAGATAAAATAATTAGGAGAAACTCATCTGGTATTGCTTGTTGATTTTCCAGGTATAACTCATTTGCTTGTATGCTGAACTGACTAACGAACTTGCTAAGCCAGTTTGATTTGATCTCTTGTGATGGACTGGACAAGATACCCTTAGAACCAGGTATCAAAATGCATAAGGAGCCAGCATAAGTCATCTTGGGCAAAGAATTACTGACTGGGAAAGAAATTACTATTGGAATCCCTCAAGGTCTTGGGCCTGATCCTCTCAAAAGTTTTCTTTTACTACCATGACACATGCTGAGGAGATTTTGAAGTAATGTTGGCATGGAAGAGGGATGGAGTATTAAAAGAACTGCATGGCACAGGTGAATAAAGCAGTAGAAATAAGGTGCTATTTGCTAGGGCAAAATGTAAGTCATGTATAAGGGTAGGAGCTGTATGTGAAACCCAAACTGTTATTAAGACTTCTTTAACAGTGATACAGAAAGAAAAGTATTTCTGAAAGTTCAGTTTTACTACTTGAGACAACAGTCTGGTGTGAATCACCTGTGGGAGGTGTCTCTCAAGAGGCGGCTGTGAAACCTACTGTTCAGTCAGTGAAAGCTTATGACAAATCAGTTGGACTTTAAGAAGAGTGTCTGATCCAAAGCAGCTACAGCACTGAGAAGGTGAGGAAGATATGAAGGTAGTGGTTGATTATATCATGACTGTGATGGGATGGTCTTGAAAAAGCCAAACAGGTATGAAGTGTAAGGAAGTACAGAAGCATAGTTAAAATTTTGCTTTAAAGAATTGGAACCAAGTTCTTTTTAGGAGCTTTTAAATAACTGGTACAGGTGGTGTCAAATGTTTGATTAAAATCGAACAAACAAACAGATCAACATTGTGACTTCAAAGTGGTTGCTACATATCAAGAAGTGAGGACTGTGCCCTCCTAGCAGTACAGTCCAGCTGGTGCTGGATGAGATGCAGCAGACCAAATCACTCAGTTCACCATTGTTTTCCCATCATCCTGTTCCTCCAGGACCATGGAGATATGGGACAGGTGCATCTTGCCACCTGTTGGATGAAAGTCTGCATAATCTTGTAAGAACAACACCAAAATGCTATTTACATTGTAATTATGGGTCTGACCTGGACCATGAGGCCATATAAAATCTGGTCTCTCAGTTTTTCAGGCATTGCTCTTGATGGATTTGTTACAGATACCAACATCTCTGGATAAGTACTGGTGGCACAGTGACAGAGTCTGGCCTCCAAGCAGGAATGGAGGCCCAAAGTTGAGTTTCCATCCTCTTTGTGCCATCATTTTCTGCACAGAAATATAAAAGAACATTCTGCCTGTTACACTTTTACAATTCAGAGAAACTCCCCTTCACATAGCCCAGGTTCGGCTCTTACTCATGCAGAGAGGAGTGCCAGTGAAAAGGATTGTCTGTCATCTTTAGATTTCTCTTTGTACAGCTGATGGCTTAACGAGTGCTGATGGTGCAGGTTGCTCAGAATTGCTGTTGGGGGCATTATGAGAATGCAGTGAACTTTTGCAGCTTTCCTAGAAAGTAGGACAGGAGCAAAGAGGCAGCAGTTCTGCAAAGCAGTAAGAGGTGTGAGACTCCTCTGCGGGGGCTCCTCCTTACTGACTCATTGGAGTGCTGTACTCCCACTTTTTATTTGAAAATGAACCTTTACCCCTCCCTTGACTGAAGTTGTCCCTGACAGCGTTGGCGTCACCTCTACACTTCTCAAATATGTGGGTGGTGCAAGCTTTGCACATGAAAACACCAAGGCATGCCCAGCCCTGCTCTTTTGTTCTTGTGGTGGTCACCATTAAATGCACTTTCATTTATACTGTCAAAAATGTTTCAACCACAGCAAACATAAGGATCAGGACTGCTGCTAGGTGAGGTCCTCCTCCCATCATGCAGCAGCTAAAAACAACTAGCGTAGCCACTGGTTGAAGGTCTCTGCTCTGGAGTACTAGCAACTGCCTTGCTATTGCTTTTTAAACACTCATGAGACAGTCTTTCATTACTTGTGAAATTAATCCATCAAAAATGATGACAGGGGAACACAGATCAAACTGCCAGATGGAGAAAAAGACATACTTACAAGAGTCCTTGCTAATCTTACTGAACATTTCAGACAGGAGCACATTGACTCACAGGAGGGAGCTGCTTTTCTGCTGTCCTCCACACAAATGTGCTGGTAGTGATGACACATTGCCACCCCAGGTGGGTGGCAACTCTTTCAAACAAAAAAGGAAGGAGTAAAAAGACCTGAGAATTTGAATTCTGCAATTACTTATCCTTAGGTTAATTTGGTCCTTCATGCTTTCCTTTGCATTCCTCAGGAGTGGCACAAACAGTCTGCTTCTGCAGATGAAGGTGATGCCAAGCCCCAACTTGGCAGTCTGGTGCTACCCATAGTTGATGGTCTGATTGCTAAATCCTGACTGCAGGCACATCACTTGCAGGGAGAGCCTTTGTGTAAAGCATGAATTCATGTATATTTGTCATCTCTTGGAAAGTTCCTGAATGGTGTGTAGCCTTGATGGATCAAATCCTGTATGAAGATTAGAAGCAGATGGGACTCGAGGCATCTCAGGAATCCCAAATTCCTGCTTCATAACCCAAGGCCATTTCACACCAAGAGCTGATAACAAAACTCAGCCCATCACTCCTGCACAAACAGGATGTGGCAGCAACACACCCAGCTAGATTTAACAACAGTTCACCTGAAAAATGAGTCAACAGATCAGCATTTTGAGGAGTGGAAAATTTCTGTTCCCAGGACAACAGCATTAAGCAAGACTGGAAAGTGAAATTTTCTGTTATTGTGGAACTGCAGTATAGTCTGGAGCACCAGGATGGAGTCGGGCTGATTTCAGTATTACAGTCAGAGCTGACTTAATCAATAGAATTTCAATATCCTTCTCAATTGCTGCTTTCACTGTGTTGCTTCCCCTTGGCAGGGATGTCGCAGCCCAGTTCATCTCAGGACTGAGATGTTACCCTCAAGGATGAGCCCCTTTCAGATACACCCAATACAAGAAATGGTGTCACATGTAAAGAACGAGATCAGGGTTGCAATACCCAGCATGACAAATACGCAAGAACTCAATGGTAATTGCAGAGCTGTTTCTGACCACAAATGTTTCATGAGTGCTAGTCTTCTGTAAGTTGAAAAATTAAAGACATGATGCTGAAGAAAGATGTGCTTGTTTTAGGCACCAGAGAAATTATGCAGCAACAATTATCCTTTATGCAAAGACTAATCTTTAAGTAGGGAAGTATGGGTCTCTTTTTAAAACTGCTTGACTTTTCCACAGGAGGTTTTATATTTGTAACTGAGTGTTCCTGTTCACACAGAAAACTTCTGTCTCTTCATCTGCTTCCCTGGAGACTTCTGAACTTGTCATCAACCTGATCTCCCAGCCAGAGGAACACTTCCCCACTGTGCAATGAAAATTTATCAGCTTGTCCTTTAGCGTGTCTCAACAACTCGGAGATTATTAACTCATCTTTCAAGTGATTAGCACTCCTGGGTGTTTGAAAGGCATAACTCTGGCACTTGTGACATGCATGAGGGCCTGGAAAAGAAGTCAGAAGGGGAATGCAAAGTATGACAGTTTGGATTGAGATGCAGACCAACTCTTCTCTTCCTCAAGTCCTGTACCTACTCCACGTAGGCCCCATTTTGGCTGGCCTGTGTAGTCCCCACAACACAGTGAACAGCCCTTTTTAGGGCATGACAATCCAGCTCTGCAGATTCTCGAGGGAGTACATCTGAGAAGTCACTTCACTTAGTGCTGCCTAATTACAACCATGTTGACAGCCACAGTTCTAACTCCTCTGCTAAGAGATTTTTAGTATTCATCATCAGGCTCCTCATTGGTTGCTGCAGAGTTCCTGTCAATCATGGTAATTACTAATTTGTTTTAACTTGCCTCAGAAGCATTCCTAGAATTTGTGGCAATGGTGTGAGTAGGCACAGGCCTCATTATTCTGGCTTTGCCTTCCACTACAACAGAGATGTAACATATATAAAGCCATCATGTCTCTGAGACAAGTGATGCACTGAGAAAATGTATGACCATGATGCATTTGTGTGTGCACCATGTACAAGCAGCACCTGAGTATAAAATCACTCCTTGGATTGCTCTTGTGGCTCTACTCACATATTGAAAACACACACGCTGAGAGGTGTGTGTGTATTAGCTCCAGCAGAGCTAATCTGTCTGTCCTTCCACAAACAGATGGTTGGCCAAGAAGGCCAACCAAATCCTGGGTCGCATCAAGAGGAGTGTGACCAGCAGGTCTAGAGAGGTGATTTTGCCCCTCTACTCAGCACTGGTGAGACCACACCTGGAGTATTGTGTCCAGTTCTGGAGCCCTCAACACAGGAAGCCCATTGAGCTATTGGAGCAGGTCCAGAGGAGGGCCACGAAGATGGTCAAAGGGCTGGAGCAACTGCCCTATGAGGACAGGCTGAAGGAGTTGGGGTTGTTCAGCCTGGAGAAGAGAAGGCTCAGAGGGGACCTCGTAGTGACTTATCAGTACCTGAAGGGGTCCTACAGAAAGGCAGGGGAAGGACTTTTAATATGATATCGGATGAGCCAGGATTCTCGGACTGTAACATGAACTCATAGAGTGGTTTGGGTTGGAAGGGACATTAAAGATCATCGAGTTCCAATCCCCCTGCAAGTGAGGTCTTGACAATGCAGAAGATTCTCAGCAGTATTGGGGTTGGGAAGAAGTGCAGGGTGCTTCAGGTGATGAGTCTGTGAAATTTAATTTACTTCCAACTGCTTATGTTCAACTCCATCTATTACAGAGGCATTGCCCACTCCTGCCAGGCCAGGAGCTGATGGGAAATGTTTTCTCCTGACTCTGCTGCCTGTTAACCTGCTCTTTGCTGCTGAATGTAGGAATGAAAGGTACCTGCAGTATGGAAGGGGGTAGATTCAGGCTAGACATAAGAAAAATTCTNTATGGCAGGGGGGTTGGAACTCGATCTTTGAGGTCCCTTCCAATCCAAACTATTCTATGATTCTATGACTAGAAACAATGGATGTATATTGGAGGGGGGTAGATTTAGACTTGACATAAGAAAGAAATTCTTTACAGTGAGGGTGGTGAGGGACTGGAACGGGTTGCCCAGAGAGGTTGTGGATGCCCCCTCTCTGGAGGTGTTCAAGACCAGGCTGGATCACCACTGAGCAGCCTGATCTAGTGGGAGGTGTCCCTGCCTATGGCAGGGGGGTTGGAACTTGATGATCTTTGAGGTCCCTTCCAGCCCAAACTATTCTATGATTCTATGATTCTATATGGCTGAGGCAGCTAACAGTGCTGCTGCATTCAAACAGGGTCAGGCCAAACAAAAAAAGAGAAAGGGAGAACAAAAGATAAAGAACATATTTCACAGCCAGACAGACATGGATCAAAGAGCTTTTGTCCAAAAGCCCTCATGTTGTGTCCCTAAATTGACCTGACAGCCTACAGTAAGCCAAGTTCCTTCAAAAGGTTCTTGTACCTCTCATTACAGCAAGGGATGTCCACAACATTGCTTTACTGGAATGCATTGGTCCCAGTATAAAGTACCCAGATCATGTAAAACATGGGGCAAGAGTAGCATGAACACAATATTTTGTGCTCTCATAAAGGGCTAATGTTCTAATCACAGTTGGAAATGAAACAACGTTTCCCCATCCTTCTGCCCCATAACACAAGGCAAGCATAGACCCCAGCCTGCAACCCAAGACTCCTCCATAGCATATCCCTGCCCCAAAAGCCATGTGGAGCCCCAACAGGCACTCCAGCGATGGGCACCTGTGTGCTGCTCCCACAAGCCTCCCCTTCCATTGCCCACCTCACTTTCTGCCTTCTATAGATACTGAGCATGATGAACGTGACTGAAGCTCCCCAGCTTAGCCCAGATGAGCCCCTTCCCATTTTGTCTCTAATTTCTGCACTCCTGTAGGTCTGAGCCATGGGTGACAGCCTGGCAAACATGGCCTCTGTCATCCTTCCTGACCCCTCACACACAACAGAAGAGGATTCAAATGCAGCACCTCAGCTCTTCTGTACTGCTGCTCTCAGGAGAATTCACAAAGCTGCAGCCACACCACTCTGACTTCTGTTGCTACTATTTTAACCCAGAGACCCATCACACAAGCATTTCTGCTACTAGTCCTTGGATCCAGATAATCTCTCCTTCCATCAAATAGGAAGTTTAATTTGATGAACATGCAGATGTTTCAAAATGTGACCTTTACCAAGGTGATGCACTCAGTGGATGTATTATTTATTGGTTTTCAAGACATGTCTTCCATCAGGAAGGTTAAACAAGAAAGTGTTTAAAAATTCATTTAAGTGCAAATGCAGTCCTTACTAGTGTAGTAATTCTTTTTTTCAGCAACACATTAAAGAGTGAGATGTGGATAAATGATAGCTTGTCTGAGGTAGGACTGACAGCTTGTAGCTCTCCACTGCTGGATGCAGGTGTAGATTAAATGGTCTCCAGCCCTTTCCTCAGGCTCACTTGCCATCCATCTGCTCTCTGAAATGGGACTCTCCTTTAAACATGGAGTACCTCTACTTGTCTGACTCAGCAGCTAAGCTCATGTTCAATGGAGGAGACAGCATGGAGATGCTCAGAGTGGCTCCAGCTGCTCTGGCTGACTTCGAAGGGGCCTCGCTGGACAGAGCAGAGCCTTATGCAGGGCTGCAGTGGAGGAAAGGCTTTTCACTTTCGAATCAATACTCTTCTCTCCCTCCAGGGGAGGAGCAGAGGTCACCTTGGACGTTGCAGTCAGACTCCTGTCTTTTGGCTTCTAAAGCTCTTGATTACTTAGTGTGGCTAACTGACATGGCTCCCTTCTCTTCTTCCAGACCAGCGTATCTTAAATTTTTGCAGATTCATTAAAAAATAATTCCAACAGATTAAAAATCTCACTGGCAAAGCAGAACGATTTGCTGAGAAATTATAGCTCATTTGATTGGAAATACTACATTATGTGCCCTAGTGATTCCTTTAGAACTAGAAAAATGTGCATAAATAATGTAAATAAGAACAGCATTTTGTACTCATCTTTGCAGGAAGATCAGTCCTGACAGCTTGTTGGATTTGCCTCTTCTGGCTGTTTGTGACGGTGACTTAGAACTCCCTTGACTGACTGACTGCTCAGCCAAGTAGAAGAATAAAACTAGTGCAGGTTCTTACATGCTCTGTTATAAAAGCTGACAGTGCCTTGTCCCAAAACAATGCATTATCCTCCTGCGCCAGACCAAGTCCAGGCCCCTGTGCAGACTTTGCTCTTCAGCTTTGGCTGCTGACACCGTTCTCTGATTTATGCTGTGTGGCACAGAATCATTAACATGTGTTGAGCAAGTTTAAAAACCCTCACAATCAGGAGTAATCAGTAACACAGGATAAGAATAGTAAGTAAAAACTGCAGCCAAAGTGATAAAAATAACCTTGCTGAAGCACTGAAGCTGGAAGACAACATAGCTTAGGGCTGCAAGATCAGGACCTCAGGGTTCTTCTCCTATACCTCCTATATATACATTTATCTCTTCACAAGGTGCCATTCAACAACCCATGCTGCATGAAATGGAGGTTTTTGCACTAGTAGGATTTTCTTGTAAGCTTTCTAAGCCCTGCAAGAAAAGAAATTTTTGATAGTGCTTGCATAGCACAGCCCGTATCCACCACTTTGCTTTTGGCTACGACAAAGGCTGTGAGTCTGACCAGGTTCAGTATGGTTTTCTTGCATACACTCTCCACTCATATCATCTCTTTCTCCCTTGACAAGAGCCACCTTGGTGCCTGCTCACAGGTGGGTGAGCCCAGGTCCTGTCCCAGGGAGCGGAGTCCCTCCAGATGCAGCACCCTTTAGGACAAGGTCAGCATGCATATCCTAGGACAGCACTCTCTGCCTCTCTCTCTGAGCCCTCTCAGATGCACCAGCAGCTCTCTGAGCATGAAGCACTGTTTGCTTGTGCTCACAGAGCTCACAACACAATCCTCACCTTGATGCTGGCAAAATCTCATGGCACTACCACATCCTGCTCTTTGGGTACCGCGTGGTTAAGCCAAGCAGGCTGCCCAGCAGACATCCCCTGTGCCTGCTCTCTGACTGAAATACAGATAGCAGGTCATGGAAGTTGTAGGAACTTCTAGTCCTTTCCATTTCTTTCCCACGCTCTCAGCATGGGTGTTCAGGAAATTAAGAAGTTAAGCAGCTTGCTCTTCTATTTTTCCTCTCCTGTGACCCTGGCGACAGTGAATAAGTGTAACACCCATGATACACTCTTATTACCATAGTAACTCAGCCAGGAGCTGATGATTGCACAAGTAGATGCTGAAAGGGAATGATGGACTGAGGAAGAACTCTGCTTGCTGCTACCCAAGTGCATCGTCCCTATCTGCACTAGATGCTTCTTTGAAGGCAGTGGGATTCCTCTGGTGCACAGTGAGAGCAAATTACAGCTTGGGTCTAAGTCTGTGCTTGCTTGCAAGACAATTCTCCCAAAGATCCAGCAATTTTATGTCTAAATATAAAATAACCCACCCCTTGTTAGAAGAGACTAAGTTTTAGCAAGGCTCTGCACTTCTCCCCTTGCTTTTGAAGCAAGGACACAGGGTGCAACTGGGCTGTGCTACCTGCAAGAATGCAGGCATGTCTGCAGCTCTCTGGAGTTGCAGCTGTTCAATGCAAAGAGGAAGCCAAGGTCAATGCTGAGCAAGAGTGGCTGGAGCCTCTGCATGGTGTCTAATGCCAGAGATCTCTGCTCTGGCTCTGCTGTGGAGTGATAAGGTCATTGAATGAAGCATGATGAGGCAGCCTCACGCCCCAGGGTATGCCATCTACCTAAAAACCTCATAGCTAATATTTCCTGCAGTGTCCTGAGGAGTATACGCATGCACTAGACAGGCAAATAAGGACTAAAATACAAAATTGCCAGCCAGAAACCAGGACTATCAAGGGGACATTTAGCAGGGCTAGGATTTGAAAGTTTGTGCCTCTGGTGAATCTAGTATGAGGTTCATGGGAAATTTCAAGGTCATCCTTCTTTTCTAAAGCAGTAAGATCAAAGATGGCTTCTCAAGGTACATGGAGCTTTGGTCACCTTTTCTTGTTAGTTTAACCAATTTGTAGTAAGTCTTTTAGCATTTAAAATGCTCTTCTTCTAATATTCACCATTCTTGCTGGGGGGATGTAATGTTTTTGCTCTGTATCCAAGGAATGAGAGGGACATAAAGGAGCAGAACAAGTTTATTTCAGCAATCATAGGCACCAGGAGTCTGTCAAGGCCTCATGAAGTCATGACCAAATATGAACCCTTCAAGCTCCATCATTCTCAGCAGCCCAGGACACTTCCTTTGGTAATGCAGGAAAAAAACATGACATTATGTCATGGTTAGAAGTAGCAAAGCCCTCTCACACAGTCCTGCTTAATTGCATTAAAATCTTTCAGGAAGGTTTTTGCGACTTGCCACTGAATGCTGTTACTAGGTTCATGGGACAGGCTCAATTGTGGAAGGTTTTCCTTTAAAATTTCTGATCAGAATAGCTCAAGTCTCTCTCTATCCCTATCTAGAAAGCTGCAAAAAGGAAACTTTTTCTCTCCAGTAAGTTCATTGTGAGTCCTGGAGCTGCACAGAAAATAAAAACTTATATATTGTGGAGGTGAAACTGAGCATTCATCTGAGAACACACAAAACATAACTCATGTAAATTAGGCAGACAGATATATATATCTGCTTATGTCTGCATATAAATCTTGAGAGCTCTCTCCTGCTGCTGTAGATAGCAAACCTCTGCCATCCCAGGCCATGAGGTGGCAATGCTACTTCTGTTTCTGTCCCCATCTCACAATCCTTGCCATCTTTGGCTGACAAAGTCACAGTGCCCAGAAAGGCACTGCCAGTATTAACAACCTATTTGAGCAGAATAACCAAATTGCTGCGCTGGGACAACAGAATTAAATATAAAATGATCCTGCTACTGGGTCTTCTCAAACTTTCCCAGCAGAGAGCAACAGCTAAACCTGCTCCTCACTCATTCCACATTTCAGAGTTTGTGCTGGCCTGGATCTCAGCACACCCAAGACAGGCAAGGGCAATGTGGATGGGCAAGAAGGAACTTTCCTGCTTCCAACATTGCCATCACACACAACGCAGGAGAGCTGTACTAGGACAGAGGCTTGTTTCAGCAGGGGTGTTTGAGAAACCCATAAAACAGCCCCCAAAGCACTGTCCATGCCTGCACCAGGCACATGAGTGATAGCTGAATCAAGAAGGATCTGCTTGGTCAGAGTGAAAACTACCATCACAGTGCTGCCATTGCAATGGGATTCTGTAGGGCATATACCAACAAAGAAGAGAACAAATTGAAAGAAAGATGTGCCCTTCATTTCCCCTGCATCTGAGCTGGAAGAAGGGAATTCTTAATTGAAAGGGAAGTGAAAAAATTAATGGACTGCTGCTTCTGCTACAGGAAAAATTAATAGTGTTGTCATAAATGTCTTCACATATCTCAGTGACAATTGTGGGGAACTGTTAGTATTTGACCTTCCTTGTCTCACATCTCTCTTTCTGGGTGGCACACACATTGCTTCTGTGCCAAAGTCTGACAGATTGCCCACCACCTAAAATGTACCAAGTACTGAAGTTCCAGCTTGATTGAACTCAGTCAGATGAAAAAAAGATACAAAACTTTTGACTATATGTACAGCTTGCCAAAAAGAGAGAAATAGTGTTAGCCCTATCTGTGCTCAGGTCATGAGCTCCTAAAGAAGATCCTTGTTTAATTTCCCTTTTTTTAAAAAACATGAGCCTTTTGTCATTCTCCTGAACTCTCAACCTTTTTTTTTCTAATATTTCCTGAATCTTTAAAGTGATCACCTCCTCTGCACTGCAAAGAAAAACTGTTTAATACAGATCATCATGGGGATCTGAGGCTGCATAGAATTTAATTTACACAATTACTATTGTGTGTAAAACACAGTCTCTGTATATTGCTTTTGCGTGTAACTCAATGGTGAGCCACTTATCTACAGCAGTCCAGAGGTGACAGTAGGGGACAGCAGATATTCCCAGCAAAGTCATTGCTGGCTTGCATAGCAAAATCTGAGGGGAAAACAGACATAACCTAAGTAAATGTATCAGTAAAGGGCACTCTTGCCCTCTGGCCATAGAGCTGCTATGATAGAGGATCTGCCACCACTTTGGACATCCAGCAGTTGATCCCCAGATAAAACCAGACTTGGACAATTAACTTTGAAAGTTAATATCATATTTTACCTTCTCTTTTCTTGAGAAGCTAATGGGAAAGTACTCGGGGAAATGCCTTTATTTTTGATTTAATCAGAAAAGTTTTGCTGCAAGCATTTGAGTTATCTGAAGTGGAACCATGCAGACCAGTTCACACCTCCACTCCCACTGGGATTAGCCACCAGTGGATGCTGAGTGTCTCCAAAACCCCACTGTACTTCTGCCTTTCTCTTAGCTGAAATCTCTCTACTACAGGAAAATAATAAAAGGTGATATGTCCTCAGCTTGCTTCTAAAATACTAAAGGAAACAGAAAACAAGGTCAGAGGCAATGCTATAGCTTTGTATGCCATGGCCTGTACTTTAGGGAATAGACTGGGAAAAGTCTGGGGCAGAGGAAAGATGAAAAGGAGAAGAAAGTGGAGATAAAAGTCAGAAGGGCAGCTGGATCATGTGCTAACCCTGAGGGAGATTCTGCAGCAGTTTACTAAGGGATTTGAAAGTAGAAAGCCAAACTGGGAAGCCAGATGAAAAGCTGGAAAAGGCAGGTACGGAAGTGCATGTGATCATGGAAAAGAGGCTGGAGAGAACAAGAAAGTGAGAACAGCAGAACAGAAAGATTCTCTGAAAGAAGAGACATCTATCATCTACTTTGCCAAGCACAAAAGAAAGCTAAAGGAGTTAGTGGCATTTCAGCCCTCGGGTGGCTTGCAGGCTCCATTCCTAGCCAGAGCTCTGGGGAGTCACAATTAAATGCAATGAAGTGGAGTAAGCCAGGCTAGAGCATTGCAGTGTGGCAGTGCCTGAAGCGTAGAAGGTACTCTCTAAATCTGCCTGTGCATCATTCCTCTGATCTGCAAGGAAAATTGTGCTCACAGTCCTGCTAAGAGCCAACAGAAGAAAAAAAAAGAGCAAGTTTACTATATGGTGATAAAACATAGAATGCAGTCATAGCAGGTGAAGGAGCCCTGAGACACATAGAGTGTAGGCTTTCAGCCCCAGACCTAACACTCTCATGGCTTGTTCTAGGAGTCCCAGGAGCATTGCTGTCTTACTTCACAAATGTGAGGGCTGTTCCAATCTTGTCTAGCTGTTGCACAGCTCTTTGCAGGCTGTTTTATGAGGAGCAGAGGGCACAGAGGAGTTGCACATGCTTTGTCTTTAGCAAGGCAGTCTTAGTTTTAGGTGTGTAGACTGGATATGTAAGCTTACATCCTTTCCCACATTGATTGCCTGCTCAGTTGTTTATCCTCCACTCTCTGCTCCAGCGCCACATGAGGGAGAAACCCAACTGTTGAGATCTCTGCTGGCACAGAGGTACAAAGATACCTGCCTCCAGTGCAATGAGGTTCAGCCCTTAAGGACAGCTGTCTCATAGTAACAAAACCCATCCAGAGCCTGTACTGCAGAGCCTGTACTACAGCCTCCCAAAGCAAGCAACATGTTCAGTCACAGCATGTGGGTTGGCTGCTAGCGTGGCACTGCATGCTTATGGCCATGAGGAACCTTAGGCACCCACCACTTCAGGTCTTCCCATCTCACCCTGGGATGCTGTTACCCACTCTCTATACAAAATAGAGGACTCATAGATTGCTGCCTTATCTGTGTGCTGGTACCATTCATCAGTGCTCCCATATATACATAAAAGCGGCTCAAATTGAATGGAAGGTGTCAGCAGTATGAGTGATGGGAGTCTGACAGTATGTTTAAGTACTATGTTTAAGCTAATCTTACATGAGCAACTGCACCTGAGGATCCAGTAGTCAAGTTGAATGTGCATTTGCTTTTGTTTCTTTCAGACAAATGTTTCTATTCATCACATTACACAGCAACACCCACAAAGCAGTCAAATAGCTTTTGCAAGCTGCTATTTAGTTGCTTCATGCTGGTAAAGACTAGTTATACTAGTCTTAGGAAGCTGACACACACCTTTCTAGCAGTTATTGTCTCATCAAACAGGCCAACCTTATGCTAGCTAGTTCTTGCCCTGTCTTGTTTCAGTTAGTTGGCACAGAGGCTCCTTTTCCAAGGATTCGTATTTCATTTACATAAGAATTTTAACTGAGCAATTTCAGAATTAAACTCAAAGTTTAACCCTGAACTTTTCGTGTTTCCCTTCTCCACAGGCTTCACAAGGCACACCCTTGTGCACGTGAGAGAATTTAAGCTCTTCTGTGTGCCACTCTCAGAAACAGTAGTCTTGACAACAACAAATCAGAGCCAATGTTTCCTGTCTGTTTTAGGCTAAACTCTTTCCTACCTGTGAGATTAAAGAAGAGTAAGACCACAGAAGGCAGGCCAGAGACTCTGACTGCCAGAAAACATCT
The DNA here is from genome assembly GCA_013400935.1 of Turnix velox. Classification (NCBI taxonomy): domain Eukaryota; kingdom Metazoa; phylum Chordata; class Aves; order Charadriiformes; family Turnicidae; genus Turnix; species Turnix velox. The sequence goes on from VZTY01004629.1 coordinate 123,295, forward strand.
GGAGTTTGCATTCAACTGTGGTGCGGTTAGCACATGTTGCCAAGGGCAGTGCCACATTCAGGGCTCTGTGCACACATTCCACCTGAGGCAATGACAGGTATTTTGGAAAAAAAAAAAAATCCTAGAAGTGGGAAATCCCAGATCTCCCTGTAAAGGGCATAGAGCCCAGCTGGTCTGTGCAGCACCAAGGTCCTGTGTTCCCTCTTCTCATTCTCTGGGATTTTTGCATCTATAGCCTTGATGTAGTGTGTTCCTAAGTTCCAACAAAGAAAGAGCAGAAAATCTTCCTCTATCCTTGAAATAGCCTGCAACTTGCTGGCTTCTGTGAGGAGGTGGTGGATGGTGCTCAGGCCCGTCCAGCTGAGCAGACATTACAAGTACTAGACACCAATTTTGAACACACAGGGAGGCCAATGCCTGTTTCATCTCCTCCTTCACTCTGCCTTTCTCTTTTGCAATGAGCTGTGCAGAGAGGGTGTGCTTTGTCAAGATTAATGAGATATATATTTTACATTTGATCTCCCCATTTAAAGCTTAATTATCGCCCTAGAAAGCTCCAGTCCTTAGAAATCATCATATATAACAGAAAGATAGAGCCCTCAGCTATTTCATGTTACATGGAAGGAGCACCATGTCAGTTCATGTTATGAGGGATTTCTGTTCTCTGTGGGTCTGCCAGTCATAGGTTTTCCTCAAGCACTCTCTAGCCTCTGCTCTCATCCTCTTCTCTCTCTCCTCCCTCATTCACTGATAATGCTGTAAGGATACCCAGCTGGGATGCTGTGCTGGTTTGGGCCCAGGNAGATCCTTCAACCTGTTTTTTTTCCTTCCTGTGAAAGTACTGCCCCATTTGTTGATAATTCCTGTCCATAGATGTTTCCAAGCTGTCTGCTTGACTTTCTGTCTGTTCATCCTGAGCCACATGCCTGTATCCACGGGGATGCCTTTCCTGGCACTTGCTTATGGGCCTTGGGAAGCAAAGGGAGATGGCCCAGAAACCCAAGAGAATCAAATACTGCAAGTGCAGGACTAGCTCCATGCAGAACATATGGATCATTCTGCAGGGGCTTCCAGCTATGGAGCAGAACAAGCAGGGGGTGGGGAGAACTAAGCCGTACCGTGGATCCCACTGGGGACATTATCCTACACCAAAACCCGGTAATGAGATGACAACATCATCTCTGGCACTACTGTCCAACCTTGGTACCATGGCAGATCCAAAGACCTGTGGTATTGCAATGGATGAAGGCTGCATTTGAGCAAGAAGATCAAATACCATCAAATAACATCACATCAGAAACTTCTGCCAGGCAGGATGCAAAGCAGCTCAGGCTAAACCTTCAGACTGCGTCAGCAGAGCACATTACGCTGAGCTGCACTAATTAGTAGCCTAAAGAGAAATGCCATTGTCATGGATGAGTTCTCTCTGAACCAAGTCTCCTCACAGAGACCTGCTTGTGCATCAGCCCTTCCTACGGGCATTGCACCAGCTTTCTGCTCTGGCTCCAGCTCATTGTGCTGGTCTTCTCCCATGCTGAGGTTGGGCCCACCTGACAAGCACCTTCTCGAGAGACAAGGAGAGCAGTAGACTCCTCAGGCTCATAGTGCTGAGATATACTGGGAAGAAAACTGAGTGCTTTTTTGGAGATGCTTCTGTTCTAGTACATGTGATTACCCAAGTAGACAGGGTAAATGGGTCACCAGGAGGTGCAAGCAGTGACTCCTCAAGTGTCAGCAGGGAACATTTGCACTGGGATGTGTTTCTGAAGTCAGGATTATGTGTGTTCTCTGAGCTTTATGTAATCAATTCTTTTAAGAGGGAAATAGCCATATGTCTAATGCAGTTTAAGATTTTAACAAATTATTATCAAGATAGTTACTCTGAACAATAATGTTTTTAGCATGTCCCATGAATACATAAATATAAATGATCACATAATCATAGAATGGTTGAGTTGGGACTTCAAACATCATCTGGTTTCACTCCCCCAACTCCCACTAGACCAGGTTGCTCAATGCCCCATCTAGCCTGGCCTTAAACAGTTCCAGGTGTGGAGCATCTACAGCTTCTCTGGGCAGCCTAGTCCAGCATCTCACTACCCGCAGAGAAAAGGATTTCTTCCTGGTGTCTAATCTAGATCTCCTCTCATTCAGTATAAAGCTGTCACTACAATCCCTAATGAAGAGTCCCTCCCCATCTTTCCTGCAGGCTCCCTTAAAGTACTGGAAGGCTGCCACAAAGTTGCTCTGGAACCTTCTCTTCCCCAGGCTGCACAACACCAAATCTCTCAGTCTGTCTCCATAGGAGAGGGAATCCAGTCCTCTGATCATCTCCATGGCCTTCCTCTGGGCACTGCAAAGATTACTGTGGTCAAGATGAAACATGCCTAAATGCAGCTGCATGCCTCTTGTTACATTGAAAAGGTGAGTGTCCTTCCAAGGACAGTGCTGCAACTGCAATTACTCAGAAGGAAAAAATACTCAACCTCTGTGTTTCAATTTGAGACAACTTGGTGAATGTAAATCCAAAGAATATGCATAACTGAACTTTGCAAAAATTAATTAACATTTACCTCAACAAAACATTGTTCTATTAGTTGCTTAGCTCAAAATTATTCAAAATTTATTGATTACCAAAAGAGCAGGTAAAGAGAACAGCAACCGGTTCACTTTCAGCATCACAGAATGCTCTTTGTCTCTCTGTACCAATCTGTTATTTTCTCAGTACCTGAATATTCAGTGCTGCACATTGTGTCATAAAAGAAGAGCATCAGGTTATGACACTTCACATTTTCCTGCTGAAAACTGCTCCACTCATGGAGACAAACTCTTTTGTAATGCTCCCACTTCCGTTGTGCTACACTACTGGCAGCCTTTCTTTGAGCCATGTCACTTCGAACATCTCTAACCTGGGATAGCTAGTGCCAAAGACTGTGTATTTAATGCAAAGAGAAACAAAAATCTTTCTCCGAAACCACTTGTTTTAAAACCTACTTCTTCCCTTTTCCTGTATTGCTCATGTTTAGCTCAGCAGTACTGTGCCTGTCTCGAGGAACCACTGCTTATGACAAGGTGCCTAATCCTGTCTCTCCTTCCCCATTCCTTTATTTTGCCCATTTATGGCTAAAGCCTTTCTCAATAGAGGGATTTCCTCCTTCCATTTGAGACCAGAGGGTCGTATTGTGTCAGCAATTGGCCCACAAGGGCAGTGCCTGAGATGATAGAGGTTTTAGGGCTGTGCAAAGGGAAATTAACATCTTTTCCTCCAGCAATGCTTTTGCTGTTCAGTTTGCATTACTTCCTAAGGCGGAGAAGTTACATTTTCTCGTTTCACCTCAGAAGCTGAGTGCCAGCCTTCCCGGTGTGAAGGGGCTGGTGCCCAAAAATGTTTGGATAAAGGCTTTTTCTTGGTCTCCTACAGGAAATGCTCTTTTTGCAGGCTCCACACAAAACAAATTAATACAAACTTTAAAACAGAAACTAACAAACAAGTAATAATAGAGATGAGTCTCTCATCTGCTGCTGGAATAACAAGCTTAAACCATTCAGGATGTTGTCACTGCTCTGAGAGGTGCCTCTGGTTATGACAACTCTGACACAGGGAGGGGAAACTCCTCTGCGAAGTGTCAGGACGTGCCCAGCAGTGGTGATGCGTAATGTTTCCTGTTATCATGGGATCTTTCATTAGACATAATGGGAAAACAACACATGTCATTCTAGGAGAGTCATTCATGCTCCATGTACTGTAGCTGCAGCCCGCGAGGTGGCAGAAGGAAGCGGATGCCATCGCAGGCTCAACCTGCTCTGTCCCTGCTTCGTTGCCAGGATTTTGAATTTTGAAAAAGGTAAAATAAAAAACACAATGTAAGAAGAGAAGCAGGTTTAACTTTCATGTAAGGACTTTCCTGAGTAGAAGTGGATAAGCTACTAAGGGAGCTTTTTATATGCATTAAAAACAATCAAGAGAAGTGCAGAAAATGAAGTGCATGCCTTGGCTCCCTGTTAGCTCCATGTATTTCAAAAAGGCATGTTAAATAATAGCGATGGCCAGGAATTATTCCATGTCTCCTTGTGAAATAGTTACTGCCAAGAAGATGCCAACAGAAAACTCTGTTGCAATACAAATTGGCATTTTATCAAACCAACTCCTTACCAAGCCCACCTTGCCTGTTAGCTTATTGACCTGTTTATTGACCAGATTTATATCTGGTGATAATAAGTTAAAAAAAATAGCTTTTTCAGCTCTTTGGTCTAATGCATATTAATATCCTGAAGGAAAACAACATATTAATTTATTTGGGAATCTCAGTCATCCTCCCAAGCTTCAGGGAACCTGGGTTATAGTGAAACTTCTGGGGGATTCCCAGAATACAACTTACCCACACCGAGCTTGGCTTTGTGATCTTTTTTAAGAAGACAGAGTGATAATATTACTGAGTTTTTCCTCAAAGTTATTTATTTGTTTATTTTTTATATATATGTATATACACACATGTTAAGGTGTTAAGGTGCTGGGTGTCCTTTTGCTGGACTCCCAGTCTTCACTGGGACTGTCTGCTGAATGAAAGGAAGCTCATGGAAACACTGGGACCCATCCTATATTGCAAAGGACTCTTAAACCACAGCTGCAAGACACTACTCTGCACAGCACAATAGCTCAGCAATCTGGCTTTGCTATTAGTTTCTTGGGAAAAGGCCACAGAAAATAGAAGAAAAATCCTCTTAATTCTCCCTTTTGGCAGGGGGAGGGATGGCAACATGAACTCACATCACATCTCAGAAAGCACAGACCCTCTGTAAAAGACCCACTGCTGCTCTAGAATCCTGTGCATGACCCACAGGAAGGTTGATAAGTGCTCACAAGCACAAAGTCTGAGGAAAGCCAGGCTGATTCAGCCTGGCCTTCACTCCCACAAACAGTGCTGCTGGGTGTATTTCCCAGCTAAAAGCAAGTGAGACCAGCTTAGACTGTCTCTATAGTAGCTCTTAGTAAGACTGCCCAGGGACCATGCACCCTCCTTGCCACTGCTGCTCTGATGAACTAGGCTTGCAGGCCTTGGAATTTTGCTGGCTGAGTTCTGAACCCCCTAGAAGCAGAGTCTACCAGGCTCAGTACTCAACAGCTTGCACTGCAACGTCAGTCCTACTCACAGAGTCTGCAGAAAGGATTTGAGGAATGGTTCCCTTTTGCTTCGAGGCTATTGTGTTATTTCTGCTCGGTATTTCCTTCTCTAACTTCACTCTCCATAAAGCTCCCCCACCAGCAAGATGACACCGTCTCCTCAGGAACCTATGGTGCTTCTCCTAGATCCTGTGCAAACATCAAACACCCACCACTGGGAAGTGTTCCTGCTCCTGTGCTTTCTGGGGACCAACTTGAGTTGTTCTGCATTTGGAAACCAGAAGTCCTTCCTAGTGGGGCCAGCCTGGTAATTTTTTGTCATTAAAAAGCACAGTATGTTTATAACACCAAAGTTTAATTATTATTGGTATCATTTGCTGATGATCCTTACTTGTTTGTCTTGTGCTGCAGCTTTGGACAATTGCAGATATCCTCAGCAAACAGAATACTGTAAGGTCGCTTCAGAATTTCTCTGGATTTAGGAACAGTGTTTTTAGTTATAATAAAAAGCCATACTCAAAAGAAGTTAAAAAGCAATTAAGCAGCACAGATAATCTATGTTTTCTCATGGATTTATAGTTGCATTCTCTGGTGTCCAGCAAGACACAAACTCCCACCTAAATTTGTGTCAGTGGGATGCAAAGTATCTTCCATGAGGGTTCTGTAGTATCTGAGAGCAAAACCCGCAGTGCATTTTGCAGGGCTCAGGGAAGATGCTATGTGCACAAATGGCTGCCTTTACTGAGTAACTGCTCCCTTGGTTTGTGACTGAAAGCAACCAATGGGACCAAATTGCTAGCAGAGCACACTGAATGGTTGCATAAGCCTCCTTTCCATGGGAAAATGCTCCAGAATATATGGTCAGACCAACTGTGTGCCTGTCACTAACTGCACTCTGAGTAAGCCAATTTACCTCAACCAGCCTGATCCTGTCAACAAAATGTAACTCCTAAAACTGGAGATGCGCCAGCAAAGCCTAAGTAGCACTGATAACATTGTGTATGGAACAGAGAGGTTAAGATAAAGTCGATGGAAAGAATTTAAAGCTGGGTGACATTTGAGGCTGAAGCAGAGCCCTGATGAGCCAGAAGCCTGTGCTCAGCTGAGCTCTACCATTTCTGCAATGTAAGTACCCCCTGCACTCATAAAGGCTCCCTGTGAGAGGAGAGGCTGCTGGGTGCCAACTGCTGGGTGCTATGCTCCTCCTGAAGAGAAATGCAGCCATCATCTTAATTGCTGCCTCTGCCTGTTGGCAACAGAAATCAGAGCTACTCCTGAGTTAGTGAGCTTGTATGGACCTGGACAATGTACTGCAGAGGCAAAGCCAGAGGACGTTGTACTAGAAATAAATTGGACTCTATAGTTTGAATAGATGCCAAGGAGCAAGTCTGATCTCCAAAACAGTAGCTAGCAGACCATGAAGAAAAGCTAGCAGGAAAATGCAGCAATCAGCTGTCAAAAGCTGTGACACATCCTGTGGATGAGGATCTCGGGGCCAGGTACTGCATTTTTTCTCCATGTGCAAGCTGCAAACAATTGCACCTCTTTTAAATTCACTTGTGGACCTTCTGGAAAGAGTCAAATACAGGCAACAACATGCAAACCAGCAGAGAAAGGCTGTATTCCTCCCAATATCATCCCAGTATCATCCATAGGACTTCATTTATAGAGATGACCTCAAGAACAGTTGTTGCCTGAGGATTTGCCATGCACCTTAAGCTAACAGGGCTGTTTTGTCAGTGCTACCAAGTAATGAGGCCCACAGTATTACATAAGATTAACTTTTAGGATGCCTTGAAACCAAATAAAAGTTCACAAATTCTTAGCTGTGTCTTCCTTAGGTGTTAAGGACTGATGCTATCAGTCATACTACTTCTGTGTTTATTCAGACTAGGTCTGGCTAAGATTCTGCTGTGACATGTGCCATTTGATTGCTCTTGGCCCCATTCTAAGGTACTGCTTGAAGGACAGCAATGGAGACTTCGATGGACAGCAGCTACCCCAAAGGGGTCAGGGTTTAACTTCTCTAGAGACTTTCATAGCAGGTTGGAACACGTTCACTGACACCAGGCTTGTCCAGTCTGGACTTAGCCCGTTCTTTGAAGAATGGTTATTAGATACTTTTTGAGGATTACTGGTATTATGCTGGATATTGTTGCCATGGTTCTTGTGTCATAGCACAATGGAACAGCTGTTTCCCACTTGGAATTTGAGTAATGGGATCTTCAGGCCTTTCCTAGAGGCCACCTGACCGTTCCTGTCACAAGGGCCATTACTAGTAGACTATACCAGGGCAAATAACCTTAATGCTACAGTCTGCTATCTCCCTCATTACGAGGAGTTTAAGAACTGCAGGCACTTGGGAACAACCAGGCCTTCTACTGTGTGACCAAGTCTGTTTGTTTCTGCTCCAGTAAATCCCATCTAAGACTTCAGGAATCACTTAGGTTAGATGAGACACATTTACAGAGTCATAGAATGGTTTGGGTTGGAAAGGACCTTAAAGATCACCTAGTTCCAACCCCCCTGCCATAGGCAGGGACACCTCCCACTAGATCAGGTTGTTCAGTGCCTTGTCTAGCCTGGCCTTAAACACCTCCAGGGAGAGGGCATCCACAACCTCTCTGGGCAACCTGTTCCAGTGTCTCACCACCCTCACTGTAAGGAATTTCTTTCTTATATGTGGCCTGAATCTCTCCTCTTCCATTTTGCATCTGTTACTCCTAGCCCTGCCATACTGTACCCTATTAAAAAGTCCTACCCCTGCCTTTCTGTAGGCCCCCTTCAGGTATTGATAAGTCACTACGAGGTCCCCCCTGAGCCTTCTCTTCTCCAGGCTGAACAACCCCAAAACCTTCCTCCTGTCGTTATATGGGAGGTGCTCATTGTGCATTTGTATTTTCTGATTTAGTATCCTCTCACCATCGTGCTTTGTCCAAATTGCTAAAACCAGGTATTTTGCACCAAGAAACTTGTCAGCTAAAGTGATCACAGGTTTCCACAGCTACAATGCCTTTACTCAGAACAGGATGCTGATGTGTCAGGGTCTCTGTGTGTTGTGAAGCACACCCACACAGACTGCAGGCACATCTAATGCCAGTGCTGAGATTTAAGAATGTAAACATCCCATCACAAGAGAGCTGAGGGCAGGGGTGGTGCCCCCCAAAGGTGGTGAACTCCACAGGATCAGAAAAAAACAGAGGAAATAGTAAACCTGCCAGCTGTGCCCTCCACTGGCTCTATACTGTTGTCATATAGCTCTCTCCAATAAACTTGACCAAATTTAGAGACTTGACCAAAGCTTTTTCTCTTGCCTGGCCTGTGCTAAACACAAGGGTGGCTCCTTCCACCCCCTCTTCTTTCCCAAGATAAACATTTTTGCTTTCTTTGCAGGTGGGTGCGGTATAAAGCCACCGCCGGTGCTGAGCCAGCAAAGCCACACGTTCTTCCTCTTATCAACACTGTTTACCAAAGCACCTCGCCCTCTGTAGGTCTTCTCTAAACAAGGAGCGACACAGGCTGTTGAGCTGCATGGAGCACAAAGTTAATTTCCTGACCCAGACCAAGGTCTAATTAGTGGAGTTAAGAGCTCCAGTGCCTGTCAGTGACGTTCTGTGCTGTCACAATGCTGTGGGGTTAGAGCTATGAGGAAGAAGGTGTTTAAGCGTTGGAATAACAACATCAGCTTGAGCTCCACCTATCCTTTTTACTTGCACAGCTGCATCTGGGTACTGCTGGAGGCTTCCAAAACAAAGATAGTGAACATGACGCTTTGCCTTTTTATTCATGGAAATAAATGGGAATTTATTCCTATTTAATGGGAAGGGACATCCAGAGGAAGATCCGCAGGACTTCTGAGCACCCCGTAAAGCAATCAGGACAGTGAGACTGCTGGTTACCAGTGAGATCCAGGCCTGGATACTCTGGGGAGAAGGCTGAGTATGCAGTGTGAGTCCACCCAAATCCTGTATGTCCTCAGCTCAGCCTTAGGAAGCCAAGAGAGAAATACAGGTGTCCCATTTGTATAAACTAATGGAAACCATTGGAACAGACTGGAACCTGACTACACAAAACCTCAAAAAATAACTGCAGATGGGAAGTCATCCTCAATGCCAGCATTTTTACTAGTGTCAGTCCCACAAAGACCTGTTCTTAGCAAAGCACTATTCAATATCAGACAGAAAGGTTAAAAAGGGATCTGATCCTGATTTTAAATATCTGAGGAAAAGATTTCTCTCACCAAAGAACTCTTCACAGTATCAGAGAAAAATATAGAAGCAACAAGCCTGGAAGATCATTTCCAGTCTAAATATATCTTGCTTAAAGATGCATGTTTTTAAATAGGGAACAGCTGAAGTGTGAAAGGGCTGAGGCTGTGCTGGCAGCTGCTGATTTGAGCTTTGCACAGCTGGAGTTATTTGTTGCTGTGGGTGATGGGACACAAGGGAGAGTTTCACGAAGAGCCAGGACAGCTGGTTTGGAGAAGGGTATGCTGGAGATGTGGAAGAAAGAAGGATCAGGTGTAGGTAAGGGATTGCAGACTTGGTTCCAAAAGTGCAGCAGGCAGGGCCTGAAGTTCTGTACTTGTCTAAGCAAGGGCAGGATCAATCAGACCTTTATTTTCTATCCTGGTCTTTTAGCCCATGGAAGGATTGTAAAAGACGCTCCCCCACTCCAGCACCAGGCATTTCCACTTCATTTCATTATAATGTTTTAGACAGGTTGCAACATCATAATTTTTCAAATTATCTTTACAGACCAGCAGTCAGATAAAATGAGTAATTTTTTTTTTTTAATTCAGGTTGTTTAAATGAGAGTTTTAAATTTTTCTGGCCTAGAGAATACTAATGTGCAAAGTCAGTATCTAATGTTACCTCACAACCAGCTTTTGTTTCTTTTAATCTCTGGGACTCTCCTTTAAGTGTTATTCTGTCTTTCCTGATCAGAGATGTGCACTGAATGTCTTCACAGCAGCGTAATTCATCCTCCCTGGTTTTCTCCTGCGGTTTCCAAGCAAAAGCCAGGCCAATGGACAGAGCGAAAAAGCAGCTCTCTGACTCTGCTGTTCAGACACCAGCCATATAGCAGGAAATGGGATTTCTGTTCCTCTCTCCTGGCAGTCTGCCTTAAAAGTAAACTTATAAGCATCTACTGAAACATGACTGTGGACTTCATATACCTGCAGCTGCAGAAATTCCCACAATCAGCACAATCATTATGTTCCACCTCACTGCCCCACAAGTAATGTCTCTTGCCTTTACTTAGCTGCAGTCTTCTGGCATTGCAGGCTGCTTCCAGAAATGTGTTTTCTGTTCTGCTCCTGCATCCCACCATGCTGCAGCATTCTGGGATTTTTTGTAAAAAGCAGGGGGATCTAGTGGCTTGGTAAAAACCAAATCAGTTTCTTGCTTTCTCATTAGGTCCTATTTATCCACCAGTGTTTGTGAACTAAACTTTACTGTTTGAAGCACTGTAAGAAGCTGACAGAAAATACAGGTGATCAGATTGATCCTCACAACTCAGTTTGCAATAAGGTCTTTGGATTCCTGCCTTTACACCAGGCAGTGACTTTAGAGTGAAACCTAACAAGGCATCTGAAAGGAAAAAGTTGAAATCCAGATGTTTCTTGTGGATCTTTTGGGCCTTAGCTAGCAATGCAGATCTCTGAAAACCAGCAGTTTGTATGTGGGGAATATCCTGCAGCTGCAGAGCCCTTTTCTGTGTACTGCCTCTCTGCATTCTCTTTCTTGAATATGTCATCCTGGGGTGCACCTTTGGCCTCTGCTTCCTTGCCTAGCAAGATTCCACATGATATTCAGACAGCAGAAAGAGCTTTCCACCCTGGCCTTTGCAGTTCCACAAGGGCAGAGAAATCTGCAGATGGATGACTGAAAGACACAGAGCCTGCCTGGAGATGAGAAATAACTGCCCCTCCTGCAGGGTGCATGAAAGTATACTTGCTAGTATGAGAGTGGAGACTTGCACATGGGCTTGGAGAAAGAAGCAAGCAGAGCCAGTGGATGCTCTGAACCACCTTAATATAGAGGCATCTGAGATGTTCAGCCACTCAGAAGCACATACAAAGGGATGTGCTGCCCTCCTTAAAGCCAGAGGCAAGTTTTCAATAATCTTGGCATGTTCATGAGAAATTTTAATTGTAATTACTGCACATCTTTTAATGTGCACATGACAGTACAAGGATTTTTTCACACTTCATACATATATTTAACTATAGTGGTGGAGAGGAGAGAAATCTAGATATTCTGAATTAATTAAAAATGTACATGGTAAGGTAAGGCAATTAATTAAAAATGTTTTCATGGTAAGGCAAGGACTTGAACATATACAAGACTTAAAAGCATGAATGGAGGGCACATGCTAAAAGGGAATTAACACATCAGATTAACTGGTGTGTATTTTAAAATAGTAACTGCACATAATGCTGTGCAAAGCTAAAATCTATTTTAAACTGTTTATACAGAACAGAAGCGTATGTTCTCAAGGTCTCCAGTTGGTCTATGTGGGTTGGTCAAAAGAGCTGTGACACGCTGAGACAGGCATTTGCGCCTTGTTGTTTTTAGCAGAAGTCACACCCAGCAACCCGGGTTTAATAGACAAGAGCGTACAAAATACTTAGGGATCACAAGGCAGTCCTTGGCCATGCTCTCCACGTGCATATGCCTTGCCAACCTTTCTTGCCAACTGTATCCTCAAGTTTCTAACTGCCTTCTTCTCTGTCAGTCTTCATTCTTTAATCAAGCTTTCTTACTTTGACTCCTGGAGGGTGTGGGCAGCTCCATGTCACATCCTCCCTTTACCCTTCCAATGGAGAGCACTGTTCACTGCAGCACCTCTGTCCATGACTGTCACAAAGGGTCAGGAACGATAGGGTAGGGGGGAAAAAAGAGAGAAAGAACAATTAGTTGTAGTTTCTATACTACCAAATGCAAACCAACATGACACTGTTAGCTTTAGGACACTGGGTTTGTCCTAATTCAAGATTTGGGAGCAAAAGTATTTCTCTGAGATGCCTGTGCTCACAGGTCTGTTGCACATGATCCTGGGCCAATGTTAGGGGTGAGTTAGAAGTGACTGTTGTAACAACTTTTGGAAAAAGTTAGCAAATGCGTGGGCATCTGGCAGGCTGCCAGCTTAGGGCAGGTGTGGAAGAAGGGGACTGTCGCATTAGGAAGGATAACATCACTCTTATTTATGTGTTTCTTAGGTCTGTTGATGGGAGCATCAATCTGGTGAGCAGCACAGGGAGGGTGGCAATATGGTGAAGGTTGTCTTTGTTCTGGAGGATGTCACATATTGGGCATCCCTGAAACAAGAAGACTGTTCAGAAAGGCAGCAGGCAAACTAGGAAAAGATGCTGCATTGCTGCTAATGGGTCTGGTCTTTCAAAGCTAATGTGGAAATGTAAGAGTATTGCAAACCAGCGGAGCCCTGCCAAGATTGCTGCCTTGCTGTGCTGGCTTCTTTCATAAAGAGAGCATGGGTTTTGGCTTTTCTTCTCATTTTGTTTGGTTTTTTTCCTCCTTCTTTTCCATTTTTAAACCTTGCAGACCAGCATACTGCACATTACAAAACACCTAGTTCTATAGTAATGTGCAGAAAGAGCTTTACTGTCATTTGCATTAATTCTTTCTGCAGTATATATATATTGTGATTTGGTATTATATCAGTGGAGAGCTAAGAATCTATTGGATCTGTAAAGAAATACATGATTTAAAATATCACTCTGTCTTGTACTTGCCACAACAGCAATACTAGGCAAACCCACGAGGTGCCAACACCCCCACTGCATGTGGAAAAGCAGCACGAAGCAACCAAGGTTAGGGAGGGAGAGGAGTTAATGTTGTGTCAGGGAGGCGTGAACTGGGTGTATAAGAGCTGGAGCAGTGGCTGTGAAAATAATGCATTCACGGGGAAAAGAACTGCATGCTAATGCATGGGAAAGGGAGGGGATAAAAGTCCATAAAGCAGAAAAAGGATAAATGAGCAAAATGCCTAAATGCCTAACCCCTGAGCCATATTTAGTGCTGTTGCACTATTGTTCTATATCAAACATTTCTACAGTTCTAGAGGACTCCAGTCTGTATGGGGTTCTGCCTGTGACCATGTCATCTCATCCCTGAAATTCAGACTATGATCTACTATCACATCAGCTTTAAATATCCTTTCAAAGGATATTGGCTTCAAACTTTGTGTCTTAAAACCTTCAACTGCAAAGCCACTCTCTGCCATTCTGCATTCTTGTCAATGTAGGTTTGCATCCACAAAATCTAGTGTGAAAATCTGTCACTTGCAGGGCCCAGGGCACATCCCCCTTTAACTTGTTTGCGCATGAGGGGTCACGGTGGGGCACCAAACGAAATCACCCACTCGGCAGGCACACGGTACTGGCACACATTCCTCCTGCGAGTGAATAGCAAAGGGCAGCACTCAGCTGCAAGCCAGTGTTTAGGCAGTGAGATGATGTTCGATAGATGGGGCAAGGGGATCAATAGCGAGCAAGGAAGCAAAGCAGCAGGGAAAAAGGAGGCAGTGAGTGCAGCAAGAACAGCAGTGGGAGGACATGGGGCGGCCAGGAGTTGATTCAGAGGGAGATGCAGCCCCACCTATGCTGCTGTCAGCAAACTTGACCTGCACCTCACAGCAATTGCTTTCGAAATGGGTTTAACAGCACGTCGAAATGTCAGCTGGTTCATAGCAGGGAATCGTGCTGGGGACACCAGGCACACTGAGGTGAGAGAGCTCAAACTCGCAACAAAATGAAGTGTCAAGAAGTTGCGTTGAGCAGAACAGTTATTTTGATCAAATGACAGAAATTGTACCTCCATGCAGGCACAGTAAACGACAGGGGGCTGCAATCCAAAGCAAGGTGGAATAACTAACAGTGAAGACTTTAAAAATAAAACTAACAAGAAATTTTGCATTATGGCACTGCACCTTCCAGGTTTCTTTGTCACTTTTCTCATGAGTACACCAGAATTTTGTGTACTCTTATCATGTTGTTCACTATGCTCAGGCTTGGCTTTAAAATGGAGCCTTGTTTTTCACCACCTTATCTCATCATGAGAATAATGTATTTGATTTTTTAAAAAATTGGACTATTCTTAGGAGCTTCATGAGAGCTAAAATGCTTTAACTGTGTCCATTCAGAGCTGTGTTTTCTATGTATATGATGCCACATTTCAGTGAATTTTAACCACTGAAACATTTTTCTAAGGCTAGGTGGTAATGACAAACTCCTTGCAGCTGGTCTGCTCTTTACTACTGATTTTCGATTTTCACTCTATTTTGACTCAGAATAATTAGTAATATCTATGTTTGTGAGTTGGTTTCAAATTAGATAACAATTGAAGAAGTGCACAGAAAAACCCTGCAGTATACTTCTAGCAATTTAAAGATACATTTCCATCTAAGGCTTGCATTTAGGCTTTACTTAAGTGCCTATTTATATTTTCATTCACATACTCTTGTCTTGCCTCACCTCCTATGGGATGAACACACAGCAGAGGAAGTCCATGAGACAGAAAAACTGCAATTAGGATGGGTTGGTTTTGTAAGAGCTATGCCAAGAATCCAGCACACAGACCAGCCTTGCTTCTCCACCAGCTTGCCACATCCGCCCCGTGTGTCTCTGCTGACTGGCACACGTGCATGGAAATACCCCTTTGGTCTGCAAAGTAAGTTTCTTGCAGTGAATTAATTTTGAAAAATTCAGACTCAGCAGAAAATTATCCTTATTCTCTTCATAGTAGGAAAAGGATGAGATACTACCCAGAGCTCAAAGTGCATTCAAGAAATTTTAAGTTCTTATCCAGCCAGGTGCATGGCAGCAGCACAGTATGGGGACACGACCCTTGAAAGTCATCTCCTGTTCCACATCTGAGGCCAGCAGTCTTCCTAAAATAGTATCAACCAGGGAAGAGGCTACTTTTTCACTCAGTGATCTTGTCTCTGATAGAAGTGAAACCTCATTCTGAAAGCCACCTGCTTCCAAGCACAGATTTCAAAATCTCCCCATAACCCTGCAAGCACACACATGCACTTTCAGTGGTTTTAACAGCTGCCTGTTTCCCTAACCTGCAGAATGTACCAACATAATTTCAATGCATTCTGGATTGTACTGCCAACATATAAGCAGGACTGTTGTCCGTATAATATGGAAGAGATCATTGAAACAGGAATGTTCAGAAAAAAACAGAACTTTGTTACCACAAACTTATGTTTGACTGCCATTGATGTTGTCACATCGAGATCTGTCTCCAGTCATTTAATTGTCAGTAATCTGCTACACGTTTCTTCTATAAATGCTATCATGCTCTGGGCATGATACCTAATGATAGCCCAAAATGCTTATTGTACTGCTTTGGGGATTTTTTTGGTTGCTTTTCTTCTCTCTCAGTTCAGAAGGACACATTATAACCACCTACCCTAAATCCCTGTAAAATTCCTAGCCAACAACTAATAATTTCTGCAGCAAGCATATACTTGCTCCAGGCTTATTTTAAAGCTACAATTGCTTCAAGTGATAGAATGCCATCTCTGGCAGCTGAGGTACTGCCTCTATTTCTCCTTTTCCTAACAGGTGTATAATCAGAGAAGGCACAGACACTAAGAAAATAAAGGGCCAAAGTGCTCTTTTAGCTTTCTTCACAGGACCCACCTACATCTGTATTCAGGCAAGCCAATACCTCCCAAATCATTTGCGCTATAAACACAGCCTGTAAATTACTTCCTCTGCGGTCTTTGCCTTAAATGACACAGTAAGATCTAGCGCACTTTCAACTTGAAGCTAATTCTGCTTCTCATCACTGGCGTTTTCCTTCTGCTTTCAGTTCGTTTAACCCTTTGTGCCTCTGCGTGGGCCTTCTGTGCTAGATTCCTCCCCAGAATCCCTGCCCGGCCTAATCTCCAGTCCCGTCCCTACAGCTTCGCCAGAGCCATTTTCCCAGATCTCAGAGAGGAGGACAGGAACTATTTTTAGGCCCTATCGGTATGCTAAGCACAGAGGAATGTGGCTTCCACTGCGGCCTGCCGGGAAGAGATACTCCAAAATCCGGCATCTACCGCAGCGCTACCGGCTCTGCCCACTGCCTGCCGGCGGCGTACGCACCTCGTTAGAAATCTACCGGTGGCTCGGTGGGAGCCATGACGCTAGGGAACAATCACACAGAATCACACGGAATGACTGTGTGATTCTGTGTGTGATCAGTGTAAACAATGGCTCCCATGGCTCGGATGGATACGTCTCCGGTCTCAGCCCTGCCCCGTCCCTCACCCACTTCCGAGCACCGGCCTCCCGCCCGTACCGGACGTCGGCGCCTCTGGCACGGGGAGCAACTCCCTCAAGGACAAAGCGGCCCCCCCGGGCCTAGCCCCTCCCCCTGAGGGAAGCGACCACCAGGCCCCACCCACCCAGCTATGGCGACCGGGAGCCGGCAAAAGGCGCCAGCCAAGGACGACAGCCTCAGGGCCCCCTAACGGGGGAGCGTTCAGGGTGGAGCGGGCGGCACCCCTCCACGGCAAACCGGGCCCGCGCGGCTACAGCAGCGCCCTCCTCCC
>VZTY01004629.1:140424-213143 GCA_013400935.1 Turnix velox
GGGACTGGCGGGCCCCCCCCCGCCCCTCCGGGTCTCCTTGGTGCGGCAGCGGCCTCCCTCTGCCCCTCGGCGCCGTAGGCCGGGCTCAGGCCGCCCCCGCCCTCGTAGGGGCGCCGGGCGAAGGCTGAGCCTACCGCTGCTCCGGCCGAAGCCGTGGGCCTCCGGGCTGGAGAAGACGGGGTACCTCGAGTCGCCGTTTGTTTCTGGATGTAATAGCGGAAGCAGTTGTCGATGTCCGGTTTTAGCGCTTGAAACTGCTGAGGTTCTGGTTACAAGGAAATGACCCTGCGGGAGCCATTAACATGCTCCAGCCTCGCAGCCTTGTAATGCCTTCGCTGTTACGTTTATGATTTGGCAGCACGTTTTTTTTAATGTGATGCTAGTCTTACTATATGCTCATGCGTTTTTATTTCAAAATAGCAGGCCGGCTTGCTGGACTCTCTGAGGGTGTGCCTGATAGAGAAGACAATACTTACTAGTATTGTGCAACTGAGATACAGATAAAGCCTTGTAAACCAACTTTGGGATTATTTTTGCCACTTAGGATACTGATGGTCCAAATAACCGTAATTTTTCGGGCACCGAATATTCACTTTGTGTGTTTCAACGGTGTTAGAGCAATTTGCAGTAATTAAATTTTCAGTATTTTTAATAGTGCCTTGGATTTTTGGTTTTGAGCATCACATGGAGGTTGATGTTTTTAGGCTGATGTTTTTGTTGAAGTTCTCTTATTTGTCTTAACAAAAATCAGCAGTTGTTAAATACGTACCAACTACATGTCAGTGTATTTGGCGGTCGCAGTGTGTTATTTAACAGACTCTTATCAAGGAACTAGAATATTAGGTAATATCTAAACATTTTATGACAGTAATAATTTGTTATATCCAAGTGTTTTCTATAAGAAACCCACCGACTCTTATTTTACTAGTATTACTGTACTTCTCCAGAACTGAAAGAAAACCTACAGTTGTTTCCAGTATATTTAAAGCTATTGGCAATCTCTCTCCTTTATTTCATTGAGCCATGTTGTATGTAACAATGTGAGGTCTTGGATAGGATGTTTTGGGGTACCTCGCATACAGCAAAGCAGACTGGTATTTTTAGACTTATTCAGTGCAGTATGTTATGGGAAGTGTAAAACGATGTGTATTTCTGTATGCTTCTGAATAGATTTTTTTTTTGTCTTGTGTTCAGTTTTGTTAGCCATATGGGCTTCTAAGTTCTCCTTTAGATAAACTGATGGGGGAAGAGGAGGGAAACGCTCAATATGTAGTGTAGTACTTATGCAGAGGGTTATATGGCGCGGTTAAATACTGTGAAGTAACCAGTCTGGCCCAAGAGATGCCTCTCAATCCACAAGAGCTGTTTTGGGTCTCAGGGCCCTCTTTCTGCTCACTGTTAAGTGCCATGATGATGTATGTCTAGAAAATCTTGACATGCTAATCCATTTCCAGGTGTAGTTGAAGTTTCAAAGGAACCTCATTTTTGTAATGTATTTGCTGTAGGTTAGGCTTTGGGTAGACCATTCTTCCTATTGCAGTGGAAAGCCATCTGTCCTTGGGGTAAGAACTCCATGATAGACCTGTGGTAGCCACGCAGTGTCTCTCATCCATGCCAAACTAACAGCAAATGCTCAAGTTGCACAGAGGCGATGATGAACCAACCAACCTCCTGGAAATGTCTTCTTTTACTAGTCCTGAACAGTGGACTTGACTAGCTAGTCTGTATTTGTGAAGTAAGCCTTGTGCTCCTGTGGGAGCTGCAGAACTGGATTCTGCGTGGGCCATGAGGGACTAAGAGGGATCTAATAGTGGAGAGTGGGCTGCTGGGTATATAACCACGCTTCAAAGCCTGTGCTGCTGACGTGCCCAAATCCTGCCTGGTGTCTGCTCTGGGGCTGGAGTGCAAGGTAAATTGGGTGGCCTAGTGGGCTGTGTGCATGTGGAGCATTGCTGTTGTTAAAATAAAAAAGGATGACCTATTGTTCCTGGTGTTTTCAAATCCAAAGCATCTCCCAAGCACACCCGAAGGCAGTAATACAGCTTGAGTAATACTTTGATTTGCCATTCTTGGAACACTTTTTAAGTTCCATAAATAAAGGTTGAGTCTTAAGCTTTTTTTAAAAAAAAGCAAACCCCTAAATTTCACTGTACCTGTGGAAGTAGATTTTAAGTTTTTATTAACTGTACAGGAAACGGTTATTATTATGATAGTTGGGAACTGTTCAGAAACAAAACCAATTTTCAAGAGTAGACCTTAAAGCTCTTTTCAGAGGACAAAGCCCTAGAATTGCCTAATAATTCTGATATGTATTTTAAGAATTATTCTAAAACCAGAGAGCTTTTGCATAGTGGAGAGCTCGAACAGATGTCTATTGTGTATGAGTTATGGGAGTTGTAGGCCTTACGGACAGAGCAGATGACTGCTTTGTGCTTGTGGTTTCTGAGTCAGCTAGCAGCAGTTGTTTCTCACATTTGCAGACTAAATGTCTTATTTTTGTTTGTAGATATGGCTCGTGGACAGCAGAAGATTCAGTCGCAGCAGAAAAATGCCAAAAAGCAAGCTGAGCAAAAAAAGAAGCAAGGACATGATCAGAAGGCTGCAGCCAAGGCTGCCTTGATATATACCTGCACTGTCTGTAGGGTAAGACAAAATATTGTAGGCAGGTCTGTCTTCCAGCCTAGAGCAGAATTTTTAGAAGATTATATTCTGAAAACTAAAACACTTTTTAAAAGGCTTCTACCTTTTTGCTGTAAGCAATGACACATGTTGTACAACTTGCTTACCGATTATTCAGCTGTGCTGATAATTGAGATATGAGAAGATTTGAGAGGTCATGTATGTATCTGTTTTGGGGTAGTTTTCTTGCCTTTTGAGTTACAAGCGTGTGCATGTGCTGTATGGTGTATAAAATGTAAAAAGTGTGAGATAGCTTACTGTTTAACCTCCAAATGGAAACATCTTTTCTTTGTGATGGAATTGGCCCTTCTTAGAATCACAGGTTATTGATGTTAATGTAGGGGGGAGAAGCAGTGGTGCCCAAAAGCTTTAGTGTAGGTCAGATACACAGTAACTTCTCCTAGAATAAATGCCTTGACAGGAGAACAGGAATGTGAGCACTAATCAGGTTATACTTCCCTTCTGGTGGTTTTTTTTGGACGTGTTTGTTTTGGAGCTGAATGGTAAAATTGCCATTTTCACTTAAATGGTCAGCCCCAGAATAGATTTGTTACTTTTAGTGTCTTAAATAAGATTCAAAATTCAGGGTTGCTCACTTAAATCCTTCTAAGAAACCCCTCTTGTGAAATCAAACTAGCAGCAATCACTTTGGGTTGTTGATACCCGCAACTGCGGTAGCAGTAGTCTGAGATAGCTTGTGCCAAGTAGAGAATCGGTCTGTGTCACGTAGCTATTTCTATTGGTTTGCCAAAGAGTTTTTATAGAGATTTGGTTCTGAAAAGGATAAGTGCTTATCTTTGAAGTATTGCAAAAGACAATGGTAAAGAGTTATACTTTCCACCAAACCAGCAGGGAGGTTTCTAGCAAGAGCAATAGCATCATCAACGTGCCAAAATAGTGTGATAATAGTGTTTAAAAGCACCTCTGAAAATATGAGATTCTCTCAATCTGCAGCTAAATCTGTCACTAGAATAGTGTCATTGAGGAGACAAATTGCTTTAGGAAAAAGAAAATAAAACACTGGGGGGAGAACAGGTTTTGCAGTATTATTAACTCTTGTACAGTGCGTAAAGTTAAATGTCTCTCTTTAATCAGACACAAATGCCGGATCCCAAGACCTTCAAACAGCACTTTGAAAGCAAGCATCCTAAGACTCCACTTCCTCCAGAACTGGCTGATGTTCAGGCATAAGTTTGTCTACAGGTCATTACCTTAATTTTTAAATGATTGTCTCTGAAAGTTATATTATGAATCAGAGTTTTTTTTACCAATAACAGACACTTAAAACTTGGTTCTTTTCCTTTAATATGATAACTAACTGGCCTGTTACACAGGAGACGCTAACTAATACTTGTGTAGGTGAAATGGCAGTGGTATGTCATTCTGTGTAGAGGTTGATCTAAAAGGAATTGTTATTTCAAATTACTTTCCTTAGAGTCGCAGGAATACTTTATTTAGTTCCTCCTTTAAAATCTTAGTTTTGCTTTGAACTAGACTCTTAAAATACGTGGAATTGGTTTGTTGCTACCAAACGTAATGGAAATTGTTGTTCAGTATATAGTATATTTCGGACAACCAAGCCTTTTTGTTCCTGGAACTGTGCAAGTGGATGCAGATTTTTCTGCCTTCAAACACAACTTAACCCCTGCGTTCAATGTAGAAGAGGTTTCCCTGTAGCCATTTGTTAGGCTGTATCCAAAAGTGCTTATAACTAAAGGCTGAAATTAAGTAAAAAGCAGTATTGTAGTATTTCATTCACACAAAGGTAAACAGCATTTTGTAACAGTTCAGCTTAACTGAGTTATTCTTGTTTTTTATAGGTAAATCGTGGCACCTATTGACTCTTCTGCTGTCAGACCTTACATAACAAACCTGCAGCTGCTTTTCTAAAACTGTTGATCAGCAAAAATGAAGGGGCTACAGAAACATTCATATTTTTATGCTGTTCCCTCTTGGGTTTCATGCAAAGACAATTCTGTGTAAATGTACAGTTGTGCCCTATTTGGAAATCCTGAAAAATCAGTCCATACTTGTTATAAAAAAAAAATTTTTTACAATTGTAATTATATTGATGTTCATATTGTGTAAAATAACTCATTTAATAAAGTAGTACTTTGATTTTACAATATCACAGATTAAATCCTTGTAGAAGTTCTGTTTCAACTTTCTGCATTATCTACCTTATAAAGTAAAAAAAAAAAAGACAAAAGTGGAATTTTTCCCCATCCTGCCAAAACATGAGCAGTATCATTCCACTGAAAGTAATGTACATTACAGTAAATTAATCTTAAGTGAAGAGGGAAGCTGCTCTGTTTTACTGTTTGCTGTGCTGCCTGTTTGAGCCCAGTCACTAGTGGCCAAGCTGTTGGCTCAAGGCACAGCAGACTCCCTAGGAGCTGCCTAAGAATTCATGAGACTTCCTTCTGCATTGTCCTGTGTATTGGAGTCTAATACTGCAGGCCATTTCCAATGGGATTCCTTTACTGTGAGGGATCATGTTCCTTGAAGTCATGCACTGGAGAGACTCCTGTTACGCTTTGCATTTGGTAGATGGCTGAGGAAGCTGAAAGGTGGCAGGATTGAATGCTTCTGGATATGCTGGCTTGAAAAATGTTGACAAGTGTTAGGTTAAAGCAACTCTGCACTTAGTTGAAAAATTGATTTGAAAAGATTTCTAATGATAATTTGAGCAGTCAGCCTCGCATGCTCTCCCACAAATGCGTTTGATTATTTCAGTAGCAGGTCTTCAAGAAATACATAAAACAGCCAGCCATTAATAAATAACCTTTTTCACAGCCAGCTTAAGCCTGTTGGAAAAGAGCCAAAGTAACTAAAATAATATGGCTACTTTAAGTAATCAGATGTGATTAAAGTTGCATTGACAAGAAAAAGCTGGATAATAACTCTCTGGCCAAGATCATTTGAGCAGCTAAACATAATTACCCTTTAAGTGTTCTGGGCTTAGTTCTAGTTCCAGATGTACAGCACAGAAGTAGTGGAGAAACATCTGAACTGTGCTAGAAGGATTGCAGTGCAGAAGCCCATCTTTGGCATTGGAGGGAGCTTATTTAAGAGCTTTAGTTTTGAACTTGCAGTAACATTGCTGTGATTTACTAAGTTTATAATGGATGTAAAAAATTCAGCAGTCCAAGTAACCTTTGCTGCGCAGCAGGACTGTACATCTGACCTTCAAATGGCTTCCTAAAATCTAGGACCATAGTCTCAAAGACTCATTCACTTAAAAGGATGCACTTGGTATTTTATTATATAAAGTCAAAGCCTTTGTCCTTGTCTGCTCATTTGCTTTTTATTGAACTACTTCTGTGAGACTAGCTTCCTGTCCTCTTTGCTGTGACAGTAACTGTACATACTTACTTTGGCATATGATTTCTCTGTATGATAGTCACTTCAGGATAATCTGTCCACCACTTAACTTTTATAGATCTTGTTGTTCTCCTCTGAGAGTAATCCACTACTGCACTTGTACACCTGACATCAGAATGTAACGCTTCATCTATTTTTCTTTAATGTTATCAATACATAGATCCTGACAGACTGGCTCCCACATGGCAAGAAATGTGCTCTCAACCTGTGTGCTGTTTGGGAGAGAGGTACTTCAATGTTCTGATGTTTTAGTTTGTCTAAAAATACTTTGAGTGCAAATGGATAAAGATGTTTCTTGCACTGATTGGTATTTGGTAATCTGGTTTTACTTTTGAAAATGTTCCAGGATGTATCCCTATAGTTTGGTCTTGAGGTGAAATAGATGTTCTATTCCTTCAATTCAGATTGTGTAGCATTAAATAAAAAGATTTTGTTTCATAAATAATCTCTCTTAATGAATACTGAATGGCTGCATCACTAATGGGATGGTCGACTTCAGTTAGTTTCTTTTCAAAACTTTGTGGTGCTCAATTGAAAATACCCAACGCAGTGATGAGTTTTCGCAAGTATGCAAGGTTGATCCTCAGTTCAATAAGATCTTAAGGTGCGGTAGCTGCAGTCTCAATTACAAAAATAAATGAAAGCTGTGACTGAATTGTTATAAAGGCTTTTTAAGTATAGGGGGAATACTGTCCTCGTTTAGAGTATCTGCAATATTCCTTGTACCTAAAAGGCCAGAGAAAGGACTGGGAATTTTCCATCATCTCTACCTGATCTGAAGGGTATCACCCTTTTATCTGGCTAAAGACACAGTTGTGCATTGTAATGTGTCTGATTAAAGAGAATTAAAAAACCTAAAATGTAAAATGTCATATTTCCTGCTTGATTTTAAAACAAGTATTACAGCACTTACAATATTAATTCCCTGGCTGTGGGGAGTCCTGGAGCTTGAAGCTGTTGAACTTTATGAGAAAAGAAGTACTTGAAAAGTTTCCCAACTTCCCTTGAGACAGATTCATCCTTGTGCAGGGGCAGCATTTAGGTAAAGGGTTCTGGTGCTGTCAGGGTGGACGTTGGGTCTCAACAACACTTGCGGAGCAACATTAAAAAACCATTTTGTATTTTCAGAAGCCCACATCTCTTCTGGGAGTCTCTTCAAATGGCATCTGAAAAGGCATTTTAAGCAGGGCTTAAAATGTTTTGGGAAGCCTCACTCTAAATCCCAGAGTGAAAAGTAGTGTGTGACTGTGATGAGGTCATCATGGGGACAGCCAAGCAATGGGGAAGAGTTCAGCCATCTGATTTACTCAGACTGACTTAAGCAAGTTTCTGTACCTTTGTTGTACCTGTCTCTTGAAGTTTCTGCTCTCTTGCTATCAAAAAGCCATGAGGAAAATCTGAAATAGGAGTTGAAGACCGGTGTTTCCTTTAGGAAATTGTTGACTGTATTCAGTGCTCTTGAAACATGCCTGGAGACTATCCCTTTTGGTTATTTGCTGTTTTGCTGGAAAAAGTTCAAGTAAAGCTAATAATGGCCACAGGCTGTTGGTGATCTGCAGAGTCATAAAGGAATTCGTAGCATTTCTGTAAACTATATTAAACTGTTTTCCTATCTTCTTAAGAAGAACTAATAGATGGGATTTCTTTTACAGAATACTGGTAGGCTTGAGGTCCATTTTATTTCCCATTTTCTCAGAAACAAGCTGGGGAGTATTTGCCTTTAATAAAAGCGTGGTCTTCCCACGTGGTCTGCAGAATCTATAAACAAAGTAAAGGTCGGCTCATATTTGTGTCTGCTCAGCCCCATTCCTCTGTGTAATTTTGGTGTCTTCTACATTTTTAGAGCCTTGTAGGTATTGCAGAGAACTTCAAATTCAGCCCCAGAACTCAGCTTTGGACTGATAGCAAGTATGTGGTTTTCCATATTCTGTAGCAGCACAAGCTGTGTTGCACACACTACTGCAGGCAGTGGGAGGGTATAAATTTCTGCCTGTGGAATTTTGCAATGTATGAAAATTATTTGGAATTTTAAAAATGCATTGTTTATTGTGTTACAGTTTTATCTAGATAAGGAACAACAGAGACTCACTGGGGGAGATGTTGCCTTAGTGGCTTTCAATAAAAGGTGGGATAGATTGGGTGTGTGTTGTTCAGTTCTCTTAGATGACCTCTAGCATTGGGGTTTCTGGGAAAGGAGGAGTCTGAAGGTGTCCCAACTCTGCTACTCAACAGAAATCTATTCAAGCAGTGTCTCAAGTTTCTTCAGTAAATATGGCACAGCTTTCCTCTGACAAATGCGTCCCATTCAATATGCCAAGTGAAGGTCTACCCAGCACTCTGATGGCATAGCAAGCAGATTTGTATATTCCCTGTTCGTAGCTTTTAGAAAATCTCAAATAAATGCTGGAAAACGTTCAATGAAGCAACAGCTAATTGCAATCTGAAAAGGTTACTTTGTCCATCTCCTCGCTCTGAGTTTGAATCAAATCTGCCAAGGCTGTAACTAACAAGTATTTCTCTGACTTGTTCTTGAAAGCCTCTAACAAAAGTGACCCCATCACCTTAGAAGCAGCACATAGCACCGTTGCACCATATTACAGCTGTAGAGTTACCACAGTAAGAGTTTATCCCTGCAAATTGAGTCAATTACTGTTCTGATTGGGAGTAGATGTGGTGAATAGTGTCCTCGTTTGAACATTACTGTCATGTTCTCCTGGTCTTGTCTCTTAAGTAAGCCCAGAAAATTGATTCACTCTTCACTGTTAACATTTTGTAAGTCCAGTGCTTATTGGTGCTCGTCTCTGGATCCTGTCCAGTTTGTGCACTTTAGCAATGTCATCTAAAATGGGACCCAAAGTGCTGTCTGAGGCTAGTACAGAGTAGCCAGAGAAATAACTTCTACCACTTGCACGCATTGGTGCCGTTAATGCACACTGGAGTGAGATCTGCCTTTTTTGCAATAGTGTTCCCTTCACCTGCATTCAGTTGCTGGTGTGCAAACATCCCAGATCCACTTCCGTATTGATAACAGTCTCCATTTTGTGTCTGTATGTAGTGTCTGCTGTACCTGTCTCTAATGGATCTCAGACCACAGCTGTCTGCTCTGTCCGGTCTGCCCTGCCATTTACGTTTTATCTAAGTATAGTGTTGTGGGGAAGCCTTGCAGATACCCTCATTATAGTCCCAAGTTTTTCACGAACATACTGAATGGAATGGATTCCAGGCAAAGCTGGGCAGAACCCTACTCGAGTATCTTCCCAAATTCCCAGTAAATCTCTGCTAATTATTCTTTAAGGGCATTTTATACTGCTATGAAGTGCAACAAAGGTGATTAAGAGACTAGAACATCTCTCTGAGGAGGAAAAAGGCTGAGGAACTTGAGCCTTTTCAGTATGAAAAAAGAGGCTGAGGGAGTATCTTATTAATTCTGATAAATATTTACAGAGTGGATATGAGAAGGGTGGGGTCAGTTGGTTTTCAGTGGTGCCCAGAGACAGGAAAAGAGGTAACAGGCAGAAACTTGAACATAGGACATTCCATTTAAACATGAGGAGGAACTTCTTCACTTTGAAACTGGCAGGGCACAGATAGGTGGTGGAATGTCCGTCTCTGGAGACATACAAAACCTGTCTGGATATATTCCTGTCCAGGCTGCTCTGTCAGGGATGTTGGATTTAGTTGATCTCCAAAGATCCCTTCCAGCCCTTGTAATGCTATGGTTCTCTGATTCTCCCTATGGCTGGTATGGATCAAAGTCCCTTGTTTCACCTGTGGAAACTTCAAAGAATGACCAGGCCTTTACAGGAATAGGTTTGTTTAGGTTTCTCTGCCTGTGGCCACCAACCCAGTCTTCACAAAGAGGGAAATGGATGGTGGTGGAATGTGCCATACTTTGCTCCTGACAAATCCACCGTGGTTGACTGTTGCTGGGTTACTTTTCATATGCACATACAAATAAGTAGGATTTTTTAAAAATTACTCAAGCCTTTTTCCAGGTGTAATCTTACTGGCAAGAGCCCCCTGTTTCTTTTTAAATTCCTTGTGCTTGTGCCACTGCTTTCTCAGAGTCTTTTCTGAGCAACACTCATAGTCCACACTGACGTAGCTGATTGCTGGAGCTCATCCTAATGAGCTATTGCCAGCTTGAAATACCATCTAAATCCTCCAAATACTTCAGCCTACTCTTTCAACTTCTTAACATACCTTTGTTTAGCTAATTTTTGACTGAAGTCAGAAGTCAACTGAAGTTTTGTCTGAAGACTAAAGTGCTGTTTATTACTTATTTTTAAATGCTGTCTCATTTTCTATCCTTCCTCATCTAGAAACATACCTATACTGATCTTCATCTTTCCCTATATACTTGTAGGCTTTATACCTGCCTTTTAGAACCACAGCTGTTTTATTGACTCTGATTATGAAGCTGTTATTTGTTGACTTTTGAGCCACCTAAAAGCTAATCACCTGTTTGTCTCCCAGAATCCACAACAATTCCTACATTTGCTGAGCACTGTACAACCTTTTAGGTTGTTTGTTGGCTTGGGGTTTTTTTGTTTTGTTTTTTGGGTTTTTTTTTTCAGTTTGTGAAGCTATCAGAAGCTTGGTATACTCTGTCCTGGTCAGGTCATGTTCCAAAAGTGCCAGAGCTGCAGATTTTCTCATTAAAGTTTGAGCTGTGCTAAAGATTTACTGTGGGTTGGCAGTGAGGAGGACACTGCAGACCAGGCCAGCCCAATAAATCTCTTGAATGTGCAGTAACCGCTGCGCTGTATAACTGTGTAGCACTAATTAGAGTAAATGCCCAAGTGACTTTTCACCAGATGTCACTCTGACCATTTCTTTCTCTTGTTTTCAAGACTGTCACTAAGCTTTAATCATTGCAGCCTGTTCTTTTCCAGATGGATTCTGATGCCATCCAGTCCCTTGTAGGAGTAGGTGGTGTCTGTCTGCTTTACTTTTTCCAATAACAGGATTTTTAGCTTCTTATTCTTGGTATGCCACAAAGTCCAGGATGCCCTTACATGCTGATCATTTTAAGTCCCTTTTGGTATATGTGTCTTCTTTACCTGTAAATTGTCACTACATATTTTGCAATAAAATGGTTGCTTTATTTTCAATTATTTGGGGATATTTTGAAAGATAAAAACCCAGTATTTTTTTCCAGTCAAAGGCATAATTAAATAATGCTATCTTCTGAAAGAAAATATTGCCTAAAATATTTAGAGATGTCTTCCTGGTATTTGGAATTCTTAATGTCATTACTCACTTTCTGTTAGAGTAATGCTTGGCACAATGGCACTTTCTGTTGCTGAAGATGAACCAATTGAATTTGCAAATGTATTTTGTATTTAGATTGATTTTAGAAAAATTTGCTTAGCCCTAAGATACATTTGCTAAAGTGCACCTGCTGCTGCTATTAGGCCTGTTTATTAAGGATGATGTCAAGAAAGGTTAACAAATAGTACACAGCTGCTTTTTTTCCTGCTACAGTAAATCATTCAAAGAATTTGCTGTTACACAGCTGAAAGAATGTGACACTGTTTGGACCACAACTGTCACTACTGAGCGAGGACAATTCCTCAGCTCTGGCCCACTTTCTAAATGGACAAAGCATGCTTGTATTTTTCTCAAGCAATAATTGAATTCTCCATCACTGAAGTTGGTAGGAGCTTAGTTTTGTCATCTGATAAACATTCATGAACAATGTGAAAAATTTTGCTATGTTGGACACCTTTGTAAAAACTACAAATCATGTATGTCACTAGAATCAGTTCAACAGAGGTTACTCTGTCAATGGGTTGTGTGTGTTTGGGAGATAGTTGCAGGAGTCTGTCCTCGTAAACATACACAGTGTTGTACTGAGACAGACTTTACAATCTGTAGTTGATAATGTCTTAAGATGTTTTTAGACTACAGGCACTCAAAATTTCTCCCATTATTTTATTGTAAGATAAAGATCATAAGATGGTGCAGAATTTATCTTAAAATCAAGATTCTTCATTACTGAGACTGTTCTGTCTCATGTCATGTTTCAGGTAAATTGATATTTAGAGAGACGAAACAACTCTTGCCGTCTGCCCACAGCTCTTCACCCCTGACACTTTTTCCCAGTTAGCCCTCACTTGCTTCTGCTCCCGATAGACTCTCTTTTTGCACCAGATCAAGTCCAGAAGCTTCTTGTTAATCCATGGAGGCCTTCTGGCATTCTTGTCCATTTTCTTCTTCCTCCAGATGCATCTCCTCCTGGGCTTGGAGGAGATGGTCCTTGAATACTGCCCACTGTCTTGGGGGGCCCTCTTCCTTCCAGGACTGTTTCCCATGGAACCTTGCCAAGGAGGTCCCTCAAGAGGTCAAAGTCTGCTCTCCAGAATGATGAGCTTGCTGCACACCTTCTTCAATGCCCTTTGAATAACAAACTCTACCATTTCATGGTCAATGCATCCAAGGTTGCCTATGAGATTGACATTACTTATTAGGCCCTCATCATTGGTGAGAACAAGGTCCAGCATGGCTCCTCTTCTCATGGGTTCCTGTACCATTTGGAAGAGGAATTTGTCATCAATGCATTCCAGGAACCTTCTTGACTACTGGTGCCTTACCATGTTATCCCTCCAACAGATGTCAGGATGATTGAAGTCACCCATGAGGACCTCCTCTCTCTAGACCTCACAGCTTTTCTTCAAACTCCCCTGCAAAACCCTGCTTTGTCAGGATGCATCCCACAAGTCACTAACAACTGTTGGGCTGCTCCTGCTGCCCTCCTGGTCTCTATCCCTGCTATTTCCTTGCACCTTCTCCATCTGGCTGTACCCCATTGCTGCCTGGGCATCACTGGGCTCTCAGGGTCTGGCACAGCTAGTTCCAGTTCTACAGATAGGACTCTCTGGCATTTCCCAAAGCCACACCAAGCACAGCCATGCCATCCTTTTTCTCAGGTCACAATGATGAGCATTTCTCTGCAGATTAGGCATCTTGTTTGACAGACTGTTGTCACAGCTGCAAAATGCTGAAATTACTCTTTTTCTGCTTCTTTGTTGTCTTCACTGGTTAAATAGTTCATGGGTAGGTGAAGAGCTCTCTTGCTCCTTCAATGAGTTAATAATTTACTCCACAAGGTCTTTGTTTTTCAGACCTTTTTTTTTTATTAGAATTTACTGCCTTGGCCCTTAGCATCCAGATTCATGCACAGGCATTTCCCTCTACTGTGCCTCCTTTTCTGTCCTCTATCAAACACATGACTCTATCTAGTGCTGGGGAGTCAGATTTCAAGTCAGAGACATAAGGGCAAGGCTTGGAATCAAGTGGGACAGAGAGCAAGACTGTGCATCCATGGTCCCCTTGACCTGATGTCCCCAGCTTCCTACTTTGCCATACAACCTTCAGCACAGCCAGAGGGTGTGCCTGAGTGGCCAGGTAGGTTTTCCACTGCGCCATGAATGTTCATCTGGTAAAGAGTTGTCCCAGAGAGGAGGACTTGGGAGCAGGCCTCTTTCTGAATTAAGAAACCAGACAGCTCCTTAAAATCCTTGGGTGTGTTTCACCACTATGTATTTAATGTAATTAGCTCCCAGGTCATGGCTTACCACTCCAAGCTTACCCCCGGTGAACTCTGAGCTGCCAACACCTTGCAGATTGGTTTTGCTGAATATCCAGCAGCTCCTGTCCAACCTGTTTACTTCTCCCTCCCTCTCATGCTTCATCATCTCATTTATTTTTCATTCAGTATCCTTCTATCTGGAAAGACAAGTCTTGTGTGAGAGAAAATTAATCCCTAGACCCCTGATCTCCTCCTTGGCACAGTGCAAGACAAGAATAGGCAGTGTAGAGTCCACATACCCAGCTCAAATGCTGAACAAATCAGAGGATCAGGATTTGCTGGGTCCAGCTCTTGGGTTTTGGCCATCAGAACAAGAAGCCAGTCAGTGCTTTGCAGCCATTATCTTTGTTTTTAGCAGCATCACTCACCTGGGTCTCATGATCTTTTAATGTGCCTTAGGCCTATTAAATTACCATCCAAAGTACTGCTTGCATGTATGCTCTGCAGTACCCTGTATTTTCCAAAGCACAGCTTCTTCTTGAGCACAAGCAGCTGGTCTGAGACTTGCTCAACTTGACGGTGCCTCACTACCCTCATAGTGAAAAACTTCTTCCTAACATCTATTTAAATCTCCACTCTTTCTGTTTAAAACTGTTACCCCTCATCCTATTCTATTGAAAAATAGTTTACATATATCTTGATATGGGGTCATGAATTGCCAAAAACGTACCTTATGCCCTTATTCTACTTCAGCTGGAGTAGGATTAGCACAAAATTTCAAGCTTCTTTTGCAGGTGCCATCTCTTTCTGCGCATACACTTTCCCTTAATATATATGTATATAAGCTGTTTGTCATCATTTACAAAGCTGTATTTTCAGTCTTAATCTCTTGCTGTTTCAGACAGAGCTACAGGATGCTCCCTCAAGCAGCTACCAGTGTATTCCCTTTCCATGCTGATTTAAATTAGCCGAACAATAGGCCCTTCAGTAATTAAAACACCCACAAAAATCAGAACAAAAAGCTTTCCATTTAAATCTGTGTTAAACCAATTCATCGGAGTGATACGATTAAAATCTTTGGGCCAAATCCTCCTTGTCCTCTTTATGTAAGCACTGCTTTTGAGAGCAAAGGGATGAGTGAGAACAGCATTTAGTCTGTACATTAATAATGTATAACTTTTGACTGACAGGGAATGGGCTGGCAGAACAAATGGAAGCACCCTGGGGTAAGAGGAAGAAAGCCTCAGCTCACTGCTATGAAGTGCACAGGCATAAAAGTACATTTTGTTCCACTCTTAAATAAGGAGATTTGGGATACAATACTGTCTCCTCCAGCAGCCCTTCCATTTTTTGCTCATGGCAAAGAGGATAAAACTGTCCACAGCTGAAATTGTTCCATCCAGTGCTCATATGCCCAGGAGAAGTAATCATGGTCTGCAAAATCTACTTCTTTAGTTGCAAAGCAGCATAATTCTGCTCAGTAAACATCAACTGACTTGTGAGTCCAAGAAGACCAAAGACTCCCCTCCATATCCCAGTGGCCAGCTTCAAGGCTGGGATAAGTCATGGTGGACATCCACAGCCCTCATGTTTCATCTTGCTTTTTCCTTATTGGAAAGAAGGGCAATGCAGCCTTGCTCTTAACTAAGTTGGCTGGAGACAAGAGCTGCAATCCTTTGTAAGTGGCTCTGACCCTCGTGGCCCGGAAACTCTAGGTGGGTGTCTCCAGTGGGGGAGCAGGTGTCTCCTGGAGTGGATCCTCAAGAGACACCCACTAAGGAAACCACTGCCCAGTAGGAGATAGAGTTGGCATCCTGCCTTCATGGTTTCATGTCTGCATTGTGCCTTGGGGGTCTTAATGTTCATTTGAGTTGGATTTACTGTTTCCCTTGGTTTGTTTATTTTTTCTTGCAGGAGAAATTCTAGACAGACATTATCTAGTGAATTCAATAATCCGAGGAAAACAGCAAATTCCTGGAACAAATCACCTCAAATTTTGCCTGGTGTAATAACACTGCACTTATCCTTCCAGCCATTTGATAGTGACTGTTGTAGTCAAAATGAATTCATAATTTTCCTGTCTAGCTTCTGCCAAGCAGCTCTCCCCTAACTGTTGCTGGGCTGTTTCTTGGGATGATTTTTGTAACTTTATTGGACCTGGCATTTTTCATACCTCCAGAAAAAAGCCAAGAAATTCCTGCCTCAGTGCTGAAGGTAGTCAGAGAGGGTGATTCTGTTTTTCGCTTCCAGTTGGAAAATTAAGGCTCAGTAACCACAAAGAGCTGCTAATGATGCTAATAATGGCACCTTGCCATTGCCTTGCTCTTGAGAACTCGATTTCTACTATGATGCAATTCTTACAATAAAAGATAATAAAAGAAGCTTCTTTGGATGCTCTGCAGCCCAAAGGCATGGTACCCTCACTCCTTGGCTCCCCTTCTGTAGAGCAGCTGAGTACAGCTGGTTTTCTTCCCCTGCTTGAACCCACATGGGACCACTGCTGGAACACTTGCCCAAGGCCAGCTTGAGGGAATACCTGCAGCTGTAGAGTCGATGAGGAATGGGAAATGGGGTTTCCTCAATAGGGAAAGCTTGTATTAAGACCCAGGGGGAGGAGTGAGGGCAGTACCATGGGGGGGAAGGCGTGCACAGGGTGGAATGGGAGGTTCCAGGGGTGAAGTGTGCACTGTAAAGGTGGTGAAAATATCCCAGGTGGTTATAGGTGAATATGTAACTCTGTAAATTCTTGATAATATGTCAAGAACCACTAAGAAACAAACAAAAAAAAATGTAATAATCATGCACTAGTTGGACTGGTAAGGAGGAGACATGGCTGAAAAAGGGTGAAGAAAGTAAACAGAGGATAAAATAGCAAGGAAAACTGGGATGGTAGGTGAGGAGAGGGGATGGCTGACCTAGAGGAGAGCAGGGAAATGGGAATGGATTGAATGACAAGAGATTGACATGAGCTGGAGGGCGGGGGATTGAAGCAAATGAGACATCACTAAGGACATGTGGGAGCAAGTCTTGTCACCCCTCAGAGATGTCCCTTCCTATGTCCCTTGGAATCCAAGAGTCCCGTGCCATGAGCACGCCCTTGTGGAACTGTGTGCCCATGGTGTTGGGGTGGTGCCAGGACCATGGGATGGTGTTCCATCCACATCTGCATGTGGCCCTCTCAAGCACTGGGGATACTGGAGATCTTGTTGGGTTTGTTGTTTGGGGTTGGAGGGGTTAATTCCACATATGAAACCCTGTGGGAAGGTAGCAACGCCAGGCACCTACAGCTGGGAAATGCTTCCCACCTACACAAACTTTAATTCAGGCTCTGGAAACAGTTACCATGATACAGTCTCTAATGGCAGCCCCACAGGCATTCTTCCCAGCTACTCAGGGCCCAGCACCCTTCCCAGCAGCAAGGGAAGATGTGATCCCCCACTCCCAGTCTGGGGTTGAGAACAAAGGAGGACACTACGCCTTTCTTTCATTGTTCATCTTTTCTTCATCTGAACCTGGTTTGAGCTTGAGCTTCACAAGATCATGAGGGAAGGTCAGGTTGTCTAAAGGGTAGTGGCAGGAAGCTGCAGATCTCTGGAGGAGGAAAAGTCTCATTGGTTTTCTCACATGATTCAGGATAGACTATACTGTCAAATGCCTGCAAGCTTCATACATTGTGTTAGGCCCAGAAATGCTACCAGGGGTGTCAATCCGGAGGTATTCAGCCCTGGGAAATACCGAAGACTTGTATTGACCCTGAAAGGACAGTCTTTTCAACACTAAAGAGCAGCTCTTGGTTAGAAGAAAGGATGTGTGGAAGCTTTATTGGCTAAACCAGGATGGGAATGTGCCATCAGCAGGGCTGTGAAACCAGCCACCAATCCTACACTTTCTACTTTCTAAAAATTTAGCTGGCTTCCACCACACAGTAGATAGTTAATGCCTTGCTCTTCCTTCAGATGTGATACCACCAGGATGCTACTGGTTGCTGGTTCATCAAAAGGAGAAAGCACAAAGCCTCCACAGATGCTAGTGCTTCTCCCTGCCCTGCTCACTGGCTCAGCAGTGAGCTTCTGCCAGCTTTGGTGTGGTTAATGCCTCTCCTGAATTGTAGAGTCTACTTGCTGTGCCCTTGTTACTGATATAAAAATCACAAATGTTATGACAGTGAATCTCAAGCTTCTACTCCTGTAGGGCTTTGGATAGTGGACCACTAGCAATGATCTTTGGGTACTGTTGTGTGTAAAGTATATTTTTTCCCAGCACAGGGCTAGTCAAAATCCATTTTTGAGGTGGTTTGAAAAATCAATCTTTTAGAGAGTTATGAGATGCTCAAAAATGAGACCTGAAAGTTTTGTGTTTAGGTATTTGAAGCATTGAATCAGTTTGTAATTTCTACACTAGCAGCTCCATGTAATTCATATGATCTATTTAACATTTAGAAGCAGCAAATGAGTGACCTTGTGTCCTGGTCACTGGCCGACTAACTCCAAAATATTCATGCTGGAACCAAGGGCTAGGCTTCCATGCTTAGGGACCTAGCAGGGTGCTGCCAGTTATTCTGAGCCCAAAAGCCATAGGTATAAATCCCACTGACCCTCCTATGGGTTGTGAACAAGGTCTGGCCTGCGTGACATGGTGATTTTGGGGTGAGCCATGGCCAGTGCAGCCCCAGCAGACACAGCTGTGAAACCAGGTAGTCCTCAGCACCATCATCCACTTGTGCGATGGAGAGCTTGAGTTGGAACCAGTGGATGCCTCCAGGCTCAAAAGGATGTTCTCCTCTCAGTGGGCTGGGCAGGAGAAACAGGCAAATCAGCTTGTCCTTCTGAACCAACAGGAAAATTTTATCCTCTGGGAGAAAGTAACAGACCAAAAAAAAAGAGGAATACATTTTTGAGCAAAAATCATGGCTTGACACTCCTTTGCTTACAACTCTGTTCCTTTACTTAGCCAAAGGTGCAGTGGAGGTGATGCTCTCTCCAAGGGCTTCCATGGACTGTGTTGCTCCTCACAGTCACCTTGTGGGACCTGGCTGCTGGTTGTGCTTTGGCAAGGTGGAGATTGTGCTCCCCCAACAGCAGTTAGAGAGGGGCAGGGAGACATGACTGATGCTTGTGGCTGATTCACCAACTGGCTCATCTGAGTTCATTTGTTCCTAGTTTAATGTTTTCTTTTAGCAATGCTGGATATATTGTACTCTGGAAAAATTAATTGTCAGGGTGCCAAGAGCTTTGTGCTCTTTACTACTAACCAAAGCTAAATAAATAGAATTCCTTTTCTGGACCTTACAACTCCAAGATTTGGCCAGATTCCCTGAGTGTCACTGTGCTGTAGTCAGCAGTATAATGCTGGCCGGCGTTTTGGCATCCTTCCTTATCCTTCCTTACCCTTCTTTCTACCCAGCTTCTTCCTCTGCTCTGAAAATCCCTATGGCGTACTCCCTCCTTCTCGACCATGACTTGCTTAGGGTTTTCTCCCTCCTCTTTTCTTCCTGGAGCTCCTGGGCCAGGGATGTTCCCCAACCTGCCCCAGCCCTCCGCTGCAATGCCTTTCTCCCTTTCCCTCAATGACTTAGGTGCCTAGGAAAACCCCCTTAATTGGTACAGTCCCAAATCTCTTCTTCCTTGTGAAAACCATGGAGGATCTCACCTACCTGGCATAGAACCAGACTAAGTCTGTAGGAAGGCATGACTTTGTCTCTTTACACAGCCCTCCTTTTGCCTCAGACTCTGTTTTGCATGGCCTCACTGTGGGATTTTGCAGAAACATGGCCATTTAGAGGTAAAGAAGGTACATATAAAGAAGGAATTTAAAATGATCAGCAGGTAAAGGCTTCTGGGACTTTATGGCATAACAGAAATAAGAAGCTAAAAATCCTGATGAACGTGGACAGGGTGCTGCAAATAAATTTAAGCTACATACATATTTCAGAATTAAGACAATAAGGTAGAGGGGGTTGAGATCATCCCTCTGTCCTTTACCTTCATACCAGAGGGCTTTCACATGGTGGTGCTCCTCTCTGGAGGTTGTGTGGCAGTTCCTGTTGGAGCATCAGGGCAGGACCCCAGGATATCAGTCTCCCTGCTGTGGGTGAGAAACCTCACCATGGCCACCCCTCTCCATGTAGAAAAGTAACTCCTTCCATAAAATCCAACTTCCCTCAGTATTCCTGGGTCATGATGAACCTAGTGTGGTAGTGGCAGAGCAACCAGCAATACATAACACTACATGAATGAATAACTACCAAAAGAACAAGAAAAAGCCAGTAATCTTGGGCTAGATATGTCAGGGCTGATTCTGCCCTGTGGCAGCCGAATAATCCCCAACATTCTTCCAGCTCTGTTTTCTGTAGTTTCTGTGAGTCAGTCCCTCCCATAATTGTCCCATCTGCAGTTCTGAGGCTCTGCCAGTGTCTGAGGCTCATCCTCCTGCACAGTCGGCTCCTCATCGAGCAGCTCCTCTGGCTTAACAGGGCTGGGAGGTGCCAGCAGAAGCTCCTGAGCGGAGTCCTGGATCTGTCACTGGCTCCCCAGAGCTCAAATCTGGGTTCAAGGGATGTACAGCACATCTTTTCTTGCTAAATGTATCCCTAGAGGGATACATATCTGCCTAGTGCACACTCCCTCAGTAAGTACCTGCAGAAGGAAACACAGCTTTAGCAAAAGGGCAGCATCTGCTTGTGGCAGTCAGAGGTTTTGACAAGCCAGTGAGGATAATGGCATTGGCCAGCTGAGTAAGCAGATGCTGAAGCAGGGCATTCTTCATCTCTGCTGCGGGGGCATGGGCATGGACATGTTCCCTTAGCCAGCCAAGTCCATGGAGCACAGTGTCCCCTGCCAAAAAGCAGCCTGGGTTGTGGCAGAGAAGCAGAGGAGAGCCAGCATTCACACTGAACAGCAACCAGCTCGATACTCTAGAAAAGCAGCTTCATTATCTTTGCATCCTGCACTTAGAGAAGCTGAAAACACCTCTGCACCATGTGTTCAGCAGCTGAGGTGTCGCTTCTGAAGGCTGCCAAGCTGATAACAGCAGCAAAACCCAAACAACCCATGTTTTCTAGAGCTGGGCTCCCAACCCTAGTGCTGCTGAGACAGCACTGGTCTGACTCACACAGTTTATCCCAGAGTCTCTCCTCTATCCCTGCACTTCTGCAGAGCAAATGTGGGCTCACTTTACTCTTCTGTCTCTTTACCTACCACATCTAATTCATAATCTTCTAACAGGAATATTCTCATGTTGTCAAAGGATTCTGGCTTAGGAAGGCCTGTATAGCTAGTTCTAGTCTACCACAGCAGCTCTTCCCAACCTCACTTATTAGAGCTACTTGTATAGGATACCCAGGGTTTTGGTGCCATTGAGCCTTGTACATATTAGTTTTGCCACTGAGCTTTCATAGCAGTAGTTACAGAAATCAAAGATATACAAAGTGGCTCCATGAGAGCAGAGGGAGCCTAGCTTGGGCTATTGTCATGGCCTCTTGCAAACAGCTCCCCAGAGCATCTCTGCAAGGAGCAAGGCCAGAAAATAGGGACTACTCCAAACCTACTTGTCTGTGAAGTTTCATCATCCCCCTTGTTGCCTAAGGCAAAAATCTCTGATCAGAAGATGCCTCTTCCCTGCAGGACAGCTGAGTGACACAGATGCCACATTGCTTGGATCTGTGTCTCAGAAACTGATAAGCTGAATTTTATAACCTCAGCATTCAATAAGTGCCTTTATGTAAGAAGGTGAGGTTGATCATTCAGGGTCAGGCCACTCAGGCACAGGAGCTGCCAGTGGTGGAGCCCAATGAGAGGGAGCAGAAGGCACCCAGGAGGTGCTTCCCCCAGTGCTCCTCCAATTTCCAGACACTCAGAGCTAAACCAGGTGAATAAAACAAGCTGTGGTTGGCTGGCAAACTAATTTTTTAATTTCTTTTTTCCTTGTACAAATTTCCCCAGAGCTGCACACTGTTGTTATTGTACAAAAAATAGAGCAAGATATTTATTAACTCTCAGAGGAAGCAAACTAGAAAAGCAAGCAGGGACAGGGCACCCTCATTCACTCTGGAGACCTGAAACTGGGGCACCAGCGCAACTGTGGCGGTGGCAGCCTCTGCCCAGCCTGTAAGGACATGAGGGGGGACACGCATACACAGCTCATGGGCAGGGAGGGGATGTGTGTCCTGCTGAGACAACAAGCCTCCGCTCTTCTGCATGAAGGACTTTAAAGGGTTGTGGCCCAACTGACAATCCTACCAGGGGCCACAGAGGGCAAGTCCTGGGTGTGTAAAATCCCTCATCTATCTAAAACGTGGTGTTTTCAAGCTCTTGAACAAACCCTTCTTGCAGCTAAGCACGAATAAGGGGATTTTAATGTGATGATGGCCTCTTTTTCACACGCTCCCTGTGTGACTGCCCACCAGCGAGGCGGCACTGAGCATCCCCTCAGCTGCGGGGACCAGCTGAGCTGCAGTGGCCGCTGCTGCACTGACGCTGCGGAACTTCTCTCGCCATTAACCAGCAAGGGCGCTGCTGGCAAAGCTCGCTCTGGAGGCGTGTTACTAAAGATACGCGCTCAGGCTGCAAGGCATGAGGAGCTTTGGCTGTTCCCTGAGACTCCTCCAACACCCCATGGCCGTCTGCCTGTTCCCCTGTCCCTCCCATGAAACACAAAAGGGTGTTACAAAATGGCTTTCATCTGGATTTGTCTGACTTTCTCTATTTCTAAGAGTTACCTGTTACAAATATTCTACAAGCCTTTTCTACCCCTGTTTTTCACTGATATTTGAGAGGATCGTTCTGCTGGGAGACCAGTAACTCATGCTTGAGCCAGTTGGTTGGAGAACTGAGAAGCCAGTACTGGCTCAAATTTTGTACAGGTCCATTGGCAATCCCTTTGCTGGATGCTGGGGTAGAAATAACACTGTGCCCTTAACTGATGAGTCCTTGCTTTGTTTTGTGCTTGTCTGCGGAAATCATAGAATAGTTTGGGTTGGAAGGGACCTTAAAAATCATCTAGTTCCAAACCCCCTGCCATAGGCAGGGACACCTCCCACTAGATCAGGTTGCTCAGTCCCGCCCGGCCTTAAACCCCTCCAGAGAGAGGGAAATCAGAATTGTCACTGGCTACAATTACACTTTGGCCTGATAATGGCAAACCATTTAGCTAATTTTTTACATTCTGGGCTCAGCCTTCAGTGACAAGTAGTCCTTGTCAGAGAAGCAGCAGCCTCTGAGCAGCCCAGCTTGACACATCACTGCCATCTGAGAGGGGATGCAGAGGAGAGCACTCTGCTGAGATGGAACAGCAAGAAAAGCCGTAACAGGAAAAATAGAATAACAGAATCATAGAGTTGGAAGGGACCTTCTAGGCACATCTAGTCCACCCCTCCTGGACTAGGAAAATCCTGCCCTAGATCAGGTTGCTCAGAGCCTCACCAAGCCTGACCGTGAATGCCTCCAGGGATGGGGCCTGCACCACCTCTCTGGGCAACCTGTACCAGTGCCTCACCGCTTTCATGGTGAAGAGATTTTTCCTAGTGTCTAATGTAAACCTGAGCACCATGACTTTTCAAATATTGTGGAGAGTGGCTTGGAAACTACATCAGCCAATTCTGTCAGGACTCTGGGGTGAATCTCATCAGGTCCCATGGACTTGTGGATAGTGCTGTTACTCACATGGTCCCAAACCTTTTCTTCACTGACAGCAGGCGGGACTTTCTCCCCCTGGTAACCAACTAGTTCCTGGTAACTACCCAAGCAATATTTAGCTGAGGTGCTGGAGCTAACATGTCTACTTCTGTGAAAAGAGCCACAGGCATTTTACTTGTATGCAAAGTGCCCATCATTCAGAAACTGGGGAAGCTCAGCTAGGGAGTGGAAAAATCTTAAACCAGCAGAAGGCAAATGAGCAGCATCTCCTTGCTTTCTGATTTGCTGAGCCATCACAGGGAAGAAATGGTTCAGAGCATGATGGAGGTGCCTTTAAAGCCCTGCGAACCCTGGGGAGTGGAGTGCAGGGATGCTCAGTGATGTCTGGTAGGGTCTCCAGCCATAGGCACAGCAGCACAGGGAGACACGGGATTGAGGGATGAGGCCCAAGATGCCCTGGGAAGAGGCAGGAAACCACCACTCTGCTTTTACATCACATTTTGTGGCTCTTCCAGGCTTGAACTATATACACAAACATTAAAACAGATTTGTGTTTACAGCTGCCAGGAGAGTAGGATACCACAATGAGACCCCTCAAAATTCATCCCCCAGCTATAGTATCTGGAAACCTTGCTCCTGAACTACATCCCCTGGGCTACAAAATCAGCAGTGCCATCACAGGGACAGGGTGGGAGGCATGGGTCAGGCTTCGTTGTCATCAAACCTTCTGCCAAAAAATACAGCCTAAGAGCTTGCAGGGTTGAGGCTGCAGCACCCACACACACTGGGGAAGCCATACATTTGTTTACTGCAAATGTCTCCATAGAAACTCCTTCTCAGGAGAAGATGGAAGATGTGGATCCAAGCTGCAGCAGAGCACTATCTGCCCCAGGCACACCTCCATGAGCGACCTCGGCAGTTTTCAAGGCAGAATTATTTGGCAGGAAATAATTCAGACTAACGTATTCCCTTCTGCTCCTGAAATTGTGTGGAATTTCAAATGCTAAATTAACTAAATAATCTTAAACATGCAAGTACTTTAATTACAAAGGCAGGCAAAGCATAAAGCCTGCCTGTTCCAATGTTTTCAGGCTATAATTCTTGAAACCATCTAGTGAAACAGAGTGAACTAAGAAGCAGAGAAACTGCACCAACAAAGGGCTGCTCCAAACTCTGAAATGGCACTACAAATGCTCAGGATTTTCAAAGAACTGGGCTCTTCCAAAGCCAGAGATAAACTCAGAAACAGTGGTGTTTGAACTCCCAACCAGTCTTCAGGCAAATGCAGGAGGGTCCAGTTGCAGATATGAGAGTGATAGAAGTGCTTTGCTATCTCTTGACCTGTGATTGACACAACTGACAGGCAAGAGAATGTATATAGTGAAGGGAAACATAAAAATTACCAAAATACCTACAGAATCAAAGCTGGTGACTTTTGGACAAAGCTGGTTACTTTTGGACAAGGGGCTGTACTGGGAAAGGCAAGATAAAATGTATAGAGCAGGAAATGTTATGAGCAAGGCATAACCTCGGATGTCAGAGGGAGTTAGAGGTTGCAGTGTCATAATGGGATAATGAGAGAGAATAAAATGAAAGCTGAGGGTGGAAGAGGGAACCAGCCAGCCAGCATCCTGATATTTAAGTAGGAAAAAGCACAGACTACTTCTCCTTTAAAATAACTCTTTTAAAAGGAAAATAAAATAATTATGGCCCTACATCATGGTTTCTTCTTACCCTGCTATCCCAGGGTCAGGACAAGTGCTGAGGACATGA
Source organism: Turnix velox (assembly GCA_013400935.1). Lineage (NCBI taxonomy): Eukaryota > Metazoa > Chordata > Aves > Charadriiformes > Turnicidae > Turnix > Turnix velox. The sequence goes on from VZTY01004629.1 coordinate 165,427, forward strand.
GGGTCCCCAGGGTAGGGAGAAAAGTCAAGGTAGCACATAACCCTCTCCCCTGTGTTACATGGCCGTGGCACTGTGCCTCTCCACTCACCTTCTAAAGCAGCTTGCATCTGAGAAACTGCTTTCCTGTTTCACATCATCATATGGATAGAGAGACAAAATGAGGGCGCTTGTAATGCACTAGCCCATAATCATGCTGTGCTCTTATACCAGGCTGCACTTGTATGACAGCTTTAAAGCTGCTACCACGTGGCAGCCCTGAATTGACCTTATAATTCTGCCTGCCTCTGTTTAATTAATTTTTTTTTAATATTTATCTCTGGATTGTCTCTGCTCTAGAGTCTCAGTTGTCATCCACTCCACTTCCAACCCTCCTCTGCCTGCCCCCAGTGCTGTTTGTCTCTCCCCAAGCTGGGATCTCACTGTGTCACACATGCCTCCAGACCTCCCCAGGGAGCCAGAGCCACCCTGCAGCAGAGGTCACACAAGCACAAGTGCTCAGTTAAAAATAAAGCAATAAATAATAATTCTAACAACAAGTTACCCACCACTGGTCACAAGCTTGCCTCTCCTGCAACCTGCAGTGGGAGCTGGTCCAGGACACAAGTCCTTCCCATGGAGCTGGCACCCCCATATGAGTGTGACAGTCATCCAAGGATCATCCTTCCACCTTGGCAGGTACCTGCAAGGGAGTGCAAGTCCTCAGGCTGGTTGCTGACAGCCTGTGGAAAGGAGGGAAGGGAGGAGAGAAAGAGCTGGAGAGAGGCTTCAGCCCACAGAGTGGGCCCACTGCATTTGCTGCCACTATCCCCCCACAGAGGCACCAGGCCCCCAAATGTCCCTTTTTCCCAAAGGGGCAGCACTCCCTCACCTGTGTCTGTGCAGGGATGCCAGGCAGAGGGAGCTGCACCCTGGGTCCCTGAAAGCCAGGAGATACAGCGAAAGTGATAGCTCCTCCATCAACACCAAGTCACACCTTGCTGCCCATGGTGCCAGAAGCATCATCAGCACACCAGGGCCCAGTGTTCTGACACCTCCTGGGCACCAATGACAAAGGTGGATTTGTGAGCACATGTTGGGGCAATGGCAGACACTGCAAGTGAGCAGCTCAGGGGGTGCAGCACAGCCAGCAGCTCTTGTGCTCATTGTGTCCCTATGTTCCCAGCAGCTGCCTGTCTGGGGTCAAGGAGATGGACATGGCTGCTTTTATTTTGGTTCCTCATGGTCCTGCTGGTTTTGGTTTTCACACTTTGATCAGCATGGGCCTTGGGGGCAGGGATTAAGCCTAGCTGGGCTTCATCTTCCTCTGTGATGGGTTATGTACCACTGGGCCTTTCCAGGCTGGTCCCTGGGGATCTCTTAGCCTGAGTGTCTGCACCCTCTGCATGTCCCACACTTGCCCCCAACCTACCTGTGAGTCAGACCATTTCCAGCCCTGGCAGAGCTGCTGCCGGGGACAAGTGTCCCCTCTTCACAAGCCACATGGATGCTGGCAGCATTACACATCTCCTGTATTGCAAATACAATTGTTTGTGGGCCCAGCCTCCCTCTCATCAGGTACTAATGAGGTTTTTATATATATCTGCAGCTCCTTGTGCAGCAGATGGCGTTGGGTGAGATTTGGATTATTCCTGTTCTGCTGGTTTGTCTCTTAAATGTGCTAACTCATGTGCTGCATGGCTCTGCTTATTGCAGGAGCCCCGTGAAGGACCCTTTCAAATCTCACCTTCCTGAGTGCTTGCTGGGAGCTGCAGCTCTAAAATGGAGAGCAATTTCTTCAGGTAGGCCTGAAAAAAAATCCTTTAGCCCAACCATGCCTTGACCGATGAGGCACTTGGAAAATATTGATTTTTATTTCTGCCTAAAATAAACAGGTTTTATTGTACCTTGTGATTTATTTTCCTGGAAACAGTGTCATTAATGGGTCACCAGCATCATGCCCCACTCAGGGACCGGGGCAATCAGCACATGCCCGCTCCCTCTGCTGGCTACCAGTGCACAGGCAGAGCACAGAACTGTAGGTCCTACAGAAACACTGTCAGCTCTTGTTTTTGAGCTCAATACACGTGCCATTGAATTATGATGGGATTTTTTTTCTCTTGTCTTCAAAAGCAAATGAAAATATCATCCCGTGATAGCCTGCTGAAGTGTGGCTGCAACACAACCTTGCTTTGCTGCCTGACAGAAAACATCTAGAGCTTGCCATTAAACTGGTCTGTCTGTGGCAGTGATGTGGCTGCTCCTCGGTTGCCTTCACCTCCAAACACTGTGGCACTTAAGTGGGGAAAGGTGAGGAGGAGGCAACAGGCTGTGCCCAAGCAGGAGTGCAAAAGACACTCCATGGCACCAGGCTACTGCACAGCCCATTTGCTTCTAGTCCAGCTGTATCATGCCCTGAAGGGTCCCTGCAATTGTGATTGCATGAGGATGCCTGGTGCCACCATGATGGGGATGCTGTGTGTGTACTTTATCTACGTCATCCTCGCCATCACAGTTCAACATAAGCAGGCAAGTCTGCAAGGGAAATGAGAGGCAAACCAGAAGATCCAATTGCCATCCAAGCCAGTTTAACTCTCAAACCAGTGTAACCATAAATACAAGCCTATATTAAGACATGATAGAAAAGGAGGGGAAGGCTCCTAAGAGAAGGCCACCTCATGGGAGCTGAAGATGGGCCCTTTTCAGCTCCCAGCTCTGCCCAAGGGTGTGGGGGAATCTCCATGGGTACTGCCTCCTCATCCATCTCCAAGCAGCCAGCCCTCACTGGGTCTGGCATGAGTGACATGAGTGTGGTGCCTTGCAGGAGCTGTGAATGCAACTAACACAGCCTGATGCAAGGGACATAGACTGGGTCACACCAGAAGGTACTGTGCTATCCCCTCGCCTTCCCATCCTATCCATCCCCATGCCATCTTTTAAATGCCTGCTTGCTTGTTTCTCTGCAGATGAATCAGGCTGCTTGATGAATTCATCATATCCTTGTGTCAGGGGCCTCACTTTTGTCTGATTTCTGGTGCTACCGACTTGGAGAAGGGGTTAATCAGCCTCACAGACCTCACCTGTTCTAGAGCTACTGTTCACTGAAATTAACTAATTAGTGCTCAAATTGTGGTAACACTCACAGGCATCAGCCTTGTAAACAACATGTAAAATAGTATTTTCTCAATCTAGCAAACAAGTATGATATTTGAACTATAGGGCCTATTAAAACAGTGTTGTAAACTGATGAGTACCCCTCAGAACCTGGGAAGCTATTTAGATGGATCCTCCTCTGAAAGAGCTGTTTCTATTGAAAGCTCATACATATCCCACTGTGATGCTAGTGTCTGCTCTTTATTTTGCTTCTAGCTTGAATACAGAAGAGATTGAGAGATTTGGCTCCTCAAAGGTGCTATTTGAGGGAGGATGATGTGCAAGACACAGGTGCAGATTCTTGGGAGAACTAAGTCCCTCTGAAAATGGTTTAAATAGACTGTCTCTCTCCATCCTGTTTCCCTCCCTGTGCCCTCTAGTAATGATCAGCCTTGTTCAAATACCAGCCTTGCTCTCCAGGCTCCTGTCTCTCTGCTGAGCTGGCAGAAATGATGGGCAGGTCTCGTCCAGTCCCTGGGAAGCCTGAGCATGAATTCATTAAAATCCAAGCAAGCAGACTCCCTGCAGATCATCATTATTCTGAGACTTCACAGCCTGTGTTTGGCTTGAAGTGGGGACCCAAGTACCCAAGGCCTCAGGACCACAGCTGATCTCCAAAGCCCAACCTCTCTCCTTTCCTCCATCCAACTCTCACTTCAAAGTCCCATTTTGGCACACAATTGCTTCAGAATAAGCACCTACTCATTATTATCCATTCCAGGTTGCTCACTCCGAGAGGAGCATCAAAAGACAGCTTGCTGCTTGGGTCATGTACCAGGCAAGGAAACTTTTCTTCTGTGAAAGGAGACTGCTCCTGAGACTGCTTGATTTTGATTGTGTAAGTCACCACCACTTTAAAAATAAGCAAATATGCCCACTTAAAAGGAAAACTTTTCCTATGTACAGACATAAAACAGCATGTAGCTGGAATAAAGCAAAGTACAGATGCTTCAGGGCCCTCAGTGGTCAGTGTATTTGTGCTATAATTGGTCCACCCAAGTATTAGAAGTTTTGCAGGCTGAGCAGCAAGATAAGAGGTGCTCTTGATTGTGGGGGGAGGCAAAATTCTGACACATACCAGGGAAAATCTCTATGGAAGTTCTGCAGCCTGCACAGCAACAGCCTCTGAATCCTGCAGGAGAGCCATCCCGCTCCCCCAGACCCTTCTGCATCTGTCCAGCCACTGAGGCCAGTGGGCAAATGCCCTGGAGGCTGCCCAAGCTGACAGTACAACATGTCCAGAGAAAGCCCTAACTGGCAAAGTCATCAAGTACTGTTGTGAAACGTACTGGCCCAAAATATGCAGTAGAATTTAATCAAAGCTAAACTCAATTCACAGGCCAGCATTACCCAGCCTGCGCAGGTTAAATATATCCTGACTCACTGCAGGCTACACAGGAAAAAGTCAGGGGGCAATTTTCTTTACTCCTACACAGGCAAAGTCAGAGGGACCTACAGTAAAAGCAGTTGATTTTCTCCAGTATTAGTAAAACCAGCCTGGTATGGTCCCATAGCTTGAGCAGGCAAAATTTCAATTCACAGAGACTTTCCATTCATGGCAGAAAAGGCATGGGGTTGGGTAGCTGTGTGCTGTTTGCAGTGGCTGCTGGCAGAGGATATTGCCAGAGCCTGCAGCAGAGATCTGCTCTGCTCTGAGCAAGAGGCTTCACACCCCAGGTCCCTCAGCTCCCATGGATCACTGTCCTGCTTGCTTCTTCATCTTCTCTGCCTTGCTTTTATATCAGCAATGTCTCCTGCTCTCCCAGTCACATTCAATGCCCTTACAAATATATTTGAGAAAATCCTGTGGGCCATATGGTTCTGTTTTTTCATGTTAGCCTGTATGTTGAGAAAAGTCTTCAGTATCTCAGTATATAATATGTATATTCAGTATATAATATAATATTCAATTGTTGCCTATCTAAGCTGAATAAAGGTGTCCTGTACAACTGCCAGCTTCAACATGGGCTGTTGAAGAGACAGCTACAGCATATTGCTGTAGTGTGAACATGGGCCAAAGGTTGAAGGCTTGATCCAGGTACAGACAGAGCTTTGAGCCCAGCAGGAATTTTGCCCAAGCATCCACTACGAATTTCATTGATTGTCCCAAGGAAAGCTGTGCAGGTAGTTCATACTGAGATACACCCAAACAGAAAACACAGGTAAAATTCAAGTGTTGGAACAAGAGAAAATGGAACAGGGAAGGGAAATGCAGAGGAGGGCAGACATTAATAAGTACAGGCAGCTGTTGTCATGATGAATCCCACATGCCTGTAATGAGATGGTCTCAAGGTCATTGTCTGTTTATGCCCTAATGTAACAGCAGAAACAAGAGGAGGCTGAGCTTGATGTGACCCAGAATAGGTATGTTTTCTCCTCTCAATCTACATGGGGAAAAGACACTAATTCTTCTCATTCAAACAATGACAAATACATTCACCCCAGTGTAATCATGAAAAACTGTATCTCATCCCATCCCAAGGCCAGGCTATCACAGTGTGTTACACAGCTACTGGCTACTGAGATTGACAGGCCAGAAACTGAACTTGCCAATGTCCTGGAAAGCCAGATTGTGGGAAGCTCACATCCAGCCTTGAGAGACACATATAAGACTCTGGGTCTGAATTTTCATATTTAGTTTCACCATACCAAGACTGTAGCTGCAAGTAGACTGTTCCTGTTTGTGACTGGCCACTATACAGCAACCCTGAGATACTACAAATGGCGATGCAGGGCCATTAAAGTGAAATTACTGGTGGTTAATGCTGTGGTCTGCAAGTTACATGCTTTAAACAACCAATAAGTGCAAAAACTGCAGCTCTGACTGTGAGAAGCCCCAGAAGCCATAAGTATCTCCTGTGAAAAACAGCTACATGATTCAGAAAAGGGGATTTTAAAGTAGAACAGTTGGTCCAGGAGCCCTACAGCTTTGTATCATTCTACAAGCAGCTTCTGAGCCCGTGCCCTTTTTAAGAACTTCCACTTACCTTTGAGGCTCACTAAAAAAAAAAAAAAAGTATGAGAAAGCACCTTATGGTTGCAAAGATGGCTTTAAAAACAGTGTGAACAAACACAGGGCTATACATGTGGGAAATATTACTTAGCATATAAGTGACCTGCCCAGTTTCCCTAATGCTGACCAGCACTCTCTCCCTGGCTAATTATTTTTCCATCCCATAGCAGGTAAGAAGGACAAGTGCTTTGACCTTGCTGTAAGTGGTATTTTGTTTTTCTCCTACAGCTTGATAGAGCTTGTATCAATATCGTTTAAGTGTTGCCATTCAGGTCTGAATGTGGAGCTAGGGGACTGGCACAGAGCAGGAGCTGATGTCCCAGAGCACAATCTGGTGACCACTTCAATGCCCAGAGGGTTGCCTTGGGATATGACAGGAGCTGAGCTGCTGCAGCTATCTGCATTATGTTAACAGTCATGCTTCAGACTCTGGTTGGCAGCTGTGAGGAATAAAAATACTTAATTTTCAAGTGAAAGCTCCATCGCTGGTGAAACCAGGAGCTAGGGTTAGCTCTGCAACACATATACATGCATATATATACACATGTGTTTACCACCAGCCTTCTCTTTTTTACAGTGTTATCTCCTCTGTACAGCATGGATGAACTCCTGCCTGACCTCCAGGCAAGTTAACCTGAGCCTTTCTTGAGGTTAATTTCCTTCCTCAATTCAGTAAAATTTCTATGAGGTTTGGTTTAAAAAATATGTTTTTCTTATTAGACTATGAATTTTGGATCTAATAACTCTGCTTATTTTCTCTTTTTTTGCCTGTAATGCTTCTGCAACTTAATGCTTCCAAACCACTACGTTATTCTTTCTATCTCTCAGTTCCCTGGTGACTCATCTAGGCAGGTATTTTCTAACCACCCAGTGCAGCCTCCTAAGAGACAATGTTCTTTCCAGGTACCAGCTGAAAAGTGCAACTGCTCAGAATAGAGCAGAAATGGTAAGGCAATATGTCAGTCTGGAATGAGTAATCCAGTTCTTTGCATAGCAGAGGCTGCTTTTGTTACAAGATAAAAGAGAGGGGAAAAATCTTAAAGGCAAGATGTCTTCACAGCAAGCTACACATTCCTCCATTTAATTCACTCTTCAAGTAAAGACACAAGAAGATCTTAGTCTTCAGTGCTCTACAGTGGTAAAACAGTGAGTACCCTTAACTCCTGTGTCATTCTGTCTGTCTTTAACATCTCAGAAATGTTATTCTAAGGAGTCAGGTTCTTCCTGGAAACAAAAGAAACCCAACATAACTCATAAAATTTGAAATGCCAGTTCCACATGGTTAAGATCACATTTGAGGTCATCTCAAGGGTCCACATAAACAAAGAGTACAACCTTCTGCCTTTACAATTCACAGTAAAAGAGGATTTCGAGTACTTTTTTCTATGGTGTTCCATGCCTAGTGTGAGCACTATTAGTGCCTCCCACAGCACCAGCCCCAGGAAAGACTCCTGTAGACTTCATCTTAACTTTGAAGGAGTTTTTTTGTAGGATAATATTCAAAGTAGCCTGATCCCAATTATTTCATAGTGTATGAAGGCCAGGGGAGCTTCAGATGCAGATTTCCTTGCCTGTGCTGAAGTAAAAACAAAAATTACTATGAAGCTGTGAGGTTCTCCCACATGGGTAAATTGTGGTGATGAACAACTATCAGTGCTGAGGTCTTAGCCAAAGACTGAGCTCATATTTCTGATTTTTGGCACATAAATCAAGATAACTTAACATGACAAAAGTACTTACATTATTTGCCTGTCCCTGTGTTGCTGTCTTGCCAATTTTATTTCTTTATTATAAGGGAAAATCATAAAGGCTCCCCAAGTAGAGAAAATTACATCTCTCATCTCTTGGTGATACTTAGAATGAATATTTTCTCACAGTTTTTAAATAACAGTGTCTAAACTCTGAATTAAGATTGTCCAAAGACATTCCCGGTGTGGTATTGGAAGGTTCTCCAAAAGGTGCAACTCTACCTCACCTCACCATCTTGCTGGACTTTAACACACTTGCTCTGGAAGTACCTGACAGCTGGATCCAGAGCATCCAGTTGTGAGCTCTCTTAAATACCAGGCAAGTTCCCTGCCTCATTCAACATCCTAATAAACACTATGCTTCCTTCAGGCAGCTTCTAAAGCAACTCCTCTCAGCAATTACCTAAACAAGCTGAAATCTGCTCTCTTGAAGCAGAGTCCTGATTCTCCTACTTGCCTGCTCAGTCTTGCTCCAGAGCCTGAAGCTAGTCATCTCAGCAGGAGGAGACAGATGCATGGTCTCAGCTGTCAGTTCATACACCATTAATGAGATTTCTTTTCATTACTATTACTCGTGGTGTTTAGATGCAGACCATCGGTTAACACTCAGCACTTCAGTGCTAGGTACTTTTCTGAGCACCTCTCAACAACATTCACAAATGATTGCATAATTCTTTACGTCATCAGTGCAACAAACAAAACCTAAGCAATCAGAAGTATGACGCTAGTCCTGGAGTGTTTAGGCAAAAAATCAAATAGTAGCTGCTCTACTCTCCCAAAGGTTTCAAGGGGAAATAAAGCCCCATGGTGGTTTTTTTCCCTTGAATTGTCTACCCAGGAAGGAAGAAGTATTTTCATTAGTGTAATCAGTTTTGCAGCTTTTCTTTTGTTACCTGCTTGTCCCATCCACGCCTTAAGGACCTAACTCTGATGATGTCCACTATCAGAATGGTCCTTCTGGCAGAAGCTGCTGACGGCTACTCTGGCTCAGAAGCCAGAGCTTCTGGTCTCCTCTGACTGCTTTTTGAGTCAATCTGGCTCAAGCCTCCTCAGCCTTCTCCTTGCAAAGTAGAATAGAGTGAGTGGTGACCAGATCAAGCTCTCACACCCTCCCACACAGGGCTGCATCAGCTTTGTTGTCCCCCCAGACAGGGATCACTATTTCTGTAATTGCTTCCACCTGCTTTTATGACTGGGTAAATCTGGACCACTTTCATATTATATAATTAGCTATGTTCAGACATCCTGCCTAAGAGTCTGACCACAAACTGCTTTCACAGCTCTTCAAGAAGAGAGCTTTGGGTAGTCCCATGCTCCAAGAGGCAGCTCCTATCCCTAGCTCACACTTAGAAACCCAAGTCTACAAGTCTTTGTAATCAATTGATCTAAATATCTACTGGCATTTGCTAAAGCAAGTGACTAAACCCAAGGGGCTCCAGCTGACAACTGTTCACCCCAGAGACTAATAGTTGGGGACATCATGAGTGGAAGTGCATGAGACTTCCCCTAGGGCATTCACTACAGCATAAATGGAAGTAGAGGGGAGGTGATGAGAGGTGTCAGAAAGACAGGCCTCCTGGTGAAAAGGTATCTGCTGGGAGGATGTCATCACTCAGGGCAAGGGGAGGAAACTCCTTCAAGAAACCTTCTTCCAAATAGTGACCCCACAGACCTGCATCAAGGCAGGGAGGCAAGTGCCTGACTACCAGGTACAGCCATGTCTGGTTTCCTTTTCATGTTTATTAAACTATGCTTGATTTCACCATGTACAATAGGAGTTTGAGAGCACGAGCACTCACCCTCCCTCCACTGGAAGAATCAATAGCCTGGTCCACAAGAGATCTTTGTAGGCACTGAGGATTCAGATCTCCTCCAAAATGAGCTTGCACCCTGTTGGAGAAGGCTGAAGAGGCATCCCTTCCATTCTGAAAGGCACAGTACCTCCTCTTTTGTCAGTTTAGAAGAAAGGTTTTGACACCTAACTTCAAGAGGAAGAAGAAGGTAAGGTCAATGAATCCTGAGTGTAGGCTCATCTCTACTTGTTTGAGTCTTAAATCTTGGTGATGGACAGGATTCAATCCCAAGAGCTGTTTCACATGTCTCCTGGTGAACATCTGGGGACTCCCTGCTCAGCACATTTGTCTTGGGAATCCTGCTGGTGTGACCCTCCTTCCCTGAATGCTGCTGCTTGTCTATAATGCATATCTTAGAGTCCTGTAAGACACAGTGACCAGCCTTGGCTGCAGTTGATGCTGGATCTCCATGGTATGTCACTAAGACTCTCCCTAGCTTCCCAGCTGGAGATCTGGATAGAGTAAAGTAGCTGTTGGTGCTGCACCTTCAGCCAAGTGAGCACAGCCTGCCTCCAGCAATGCAAAGCAAATGCTGTTCTACGTGGCCTGCTGGGATTTGCTCCCTGTGCCACACACAACCCCCACACAACACATGGCTCACTCAGAGAGCCAGCACTCCAGACCAGGCCCTGCAGAGGCAATCACCTTGGCATAGCCCTGAAGCTGCCATGGGCTGTGCCAGCATGAAGGAAGGTGAGCAGGAAGAACAGAGAATTATAAAGGAGTACCATGAGTTCAGGATGTGGGATTTCAGCTTTTCCACACATCTCCAGAAAGGGAGAAGAATGGGAGCAGTATTATGAGCCCCATGCACATTTCCTCTGACAGTGAGATACAAACATCATGTTTATCAACAACTTTTGCTCACTATGCTGGAGTTACATGAGTCTGTTCAGTGTATAGCTCTGGGGATTCCATGCTTTCCATACAGGATACCAAGTTTGGATAATTAATCAGCAAAGAAGCTGCAACCCTTTTTGCAGCATTCCTTCAGCTGAGCCTGCACCAACACTTTAAGGCCTTGAGTTCAGGTTCTGCATTGCTTCCAGGGCTTCAGGGAGCCTTTTTCTCCTCCTTCCACTAATTTTCAAGCTGGCAGACCATCTGGGGACTGAAATTTCACCATTTTTTCTCATGTTAAGCCTCATGTCTGTACATAATTTCAGCAGTCCTCCTGTAATTCCATCAGCATGATTCACTTTCAGTCCTGAGCTGAGCCCTAGCACTGCTGGGTTGCAAGAAGAGACCTGCATCCCTTGGCTCTCCATTTGGTTTCCAAGGATGTAGTTTTCATTCCTGTTTTTGCTGCACAAAATTAAGCAAATGATCTACAGTCAAGTTTTTCAAGCACACAGCATTCACCAGCAGACCTTGGTCTTCAAGGCATACTGGTCTTGCTAATGCACCATGATAGAGGGGCAGATTTTAGCAGGAAATTCATTATTTGTTTTTCTGACAGTAGGAGAACTGACACCTTAGAGCAGTCTGGCTCTCTGATCCACCCACATGGAAACTACACTCTTCCTGCCCTGAGCCCGGCTTTCCTTATGCCTCACTTCTCCACCAGTGGAGCTTCACTGCAAATTCTCTATTGGAGTATTTGTAAGTGAAAAACATGAACTTTTGAGCAGTGAGTCTTGTGAACTAAGCCTGGAGAATGCCCTGGGCACTGGAATCAGTTGGGCTCTGCTGTTAAAATGCTTGAATGCTCTCTGACATGCAAAAAACTTTCTAGGCACAGTTCAGGACCAATGACAAGCCAAGGATCTTTCAGGTGCTCTGTTTTGGAGACTGAGAGAGTTTAATGGGTGGGAGGTGTGTTAGCCTCTGTACCTGAGGTTGGTTCAAAGTGTTTCTGATGTACCCATATAAATGTCACCCCAGATCACACAGTACATGAGAACCAGCAAAAACAAATGCACAATAAAAGCATTGCAACTTGAGAGGCTGTTTTTTTTCAATTTATTTCACCAGTGGGTGAAGAAGTCACATGGTTAATCCTATACATATGTAGGCATGCATTACACTCAAAAAAATTAAGTAATACTCACTGAATCAAAACGACAAGTTTAGACTTTGTTGGTTTGAATGCTACTCTCAGGCTTTCCTGAATGTAATTGTTATTTGTAAGTGTTCTCAAACACTTCATAAAAAACATTTTTATACTGTGGGTTGCCTGCAAATGTTCATTTTGACAAGTTGCTGTCTGTTAGTGGTGTTGGACTAGTCACACAGTGTATCTTATGTTCCCAAAATGGATGACAAGCTTGTAAAACAGAAGAATAGCAAGTGACAGATAATAGCATGATTTCTGGTTATTTTTTATAGTTTCTGATTTTATGGGCACTGGAAACTGTACGAATATCATTAACAAGATATTAGGAATGAGGAGGTGATTGGAAAATATGCCAGCAGTAGCTAGCCTTGTCAGAAAATTAAAGTCTTAATGATGAATCAGGCATCTTCTCTTCATGCAATTAGCATTCAGTTGCTGAGATGCACAATTAAAGGTTTACAGGAAACAACAGATAGGACACACAGTAAGGTTTGATATGTAAAAGACTTATCTAAAACCTCCTGACACCTCAGAGAAAATGTTTTACAGAGGTTTCTCTCAAATTTAAACATGGAGGAATAAAAAGGGAAATATCCTTAAAGCTAAAAACAGCAACCCAGCAGCCCAGAGGCTAATAATCTTCTCGCCTTCTCAAGATGTTCTCCATACCACCCTTTTTCCACTCTAATGAATTCAACACAGTTTCAAGCTAAACAACAATCACATAGAAGCATCTTCATCTTAGAAACTTCTTCTTAACATGTACACAGCAAGAACCTGTTGTTCCTATTATTTATTGCACAGAACTATAACAATTAACCATCTGACTCCTGGATTACATTTCATTGCTAATTACCAGTCTAGCAAACAAACATACACCATCCAACAACCAAACAAGTAATTTAAATTAACTATAAGATTACAAGCAGCTCAGAATTTCAACTGCTTTAAAAAAATACATTTCTGAATAAAGCGTTAATACTAGGCTAAAAAGATTAATCTTTGTTCCAAAGAGAAACTGCTACATGGAGAATGTGTCTCTGGTAGTACTCTTTAGGTGCAAGAGGAGCCAAGAAACTCAGTGGGATATTTAGAAGGTGGTAGGATATTCCCCTGGAATGCCCCTTGTAGTTATTTCCCAGATTCAGTTATCCTCTGCTCAAGACTTCATGTTCTTACCCAGCACAGTTCTGCCAAGGGGAAGGTGAAACACGATTGTAAAGTCAACATATGAGTGTTGTCTAGGTTTGGATGGGAATACCAAAAGAAAATGTTCATTTCAGCTTCATTCTCAGGCCTCCTTAAAAGGCTTTGAACTATGGTATCAGTACAAAGTGATGTTAACTTCTTTTTCTAATCAATTGGTCCAAAAAGAATAACATTGTGTACAAATCTTCACAAGCTATTTATGGTAGTAATATAGCCTGAATTAGATGTTCAGGATGAGAAAACAGTTGAAAGACAATATCCATATTATTCCCGCAAAATAAGAAGCATTCTTCCTATCATCTGTGCAAACAGGTTTCCTGGAACTCAAGACTTCGTGACTTTTGATGGCTAATGTTGGAGATGAGGGTCAGGTAAGAGTATCTACCAGTGTCAAAAAGTTGTAAAAAGAAGTAAATTTATGAGCATAGCAATAAAGACCTTTGAAAAACTTAAAACTATTTTGCTGAAGGGCAACACAAAACATGGGAGACATGTAGCCTGCTACACATTGCTGAGTCATAAATTAACCCATTGATCCTGTAAAGATATGTGGGCATAATCCTAGATTTGGGAAGGGGCTATATAAATAGCATGTAAGTGGTGAGAAAGACTACATAGTGACAGTTCACTCACCCCATGTCCCCTGCAAGCCCCACTGAGTGTGATGGGAGCCAAGATGAAGAAAGCACCATGGGCCCAGCAACAAGGCTGCTCTCCCTGTACTTGGCAGATGCTGGCAATTTAGAAAGGCCTTGCAAGGCCCTAGGAAATACCAGGTCTCTCCTGTGAATGCTTTCAGTTCAACAAACACTTCCACAGGCAGCTCTCAAAGACTAAGGTACAGGCTTGTGAAGTAAAGAGATACAAATTTTCACATTAACCATGAACAGAAGTCAAATGAAAATAAAAAGGCTCCCCTAGGAATTATTTCAGCCTCAGATTTAATTCAAATATCATTAATCACTATGCCAACCATCCAGGTTTAAAGGCAGAAATAGACCATTTGTGATGAGGGATAGTAAATGAGGAACTGTCAGTGTCATAACCCTCCCTACAAAGGAATCATAGAATAGTTTGGGTTGGAAGGGATCTTAAGGATCATCTAGTTCCAACCCCCCTGCCATAGGCAGGGACACCTCCCACTACATCAGGTTGCTCAGTGCCTTGTCCAACCTGGCTTTAAACACTTCCAGAGAGGGAGCAACAGAGAAAGGTTCAAAAACTACAAAATTTACCTAAGTTAAGGTGGTTCTGGATATTATTCCACTAACCCCTACTACCCTTCTCACCACATTCTCCAAAGGGAAGGACAGAGGTGTTATTCCTCCCATGCTACCACCAGACAAGGTGGAGTCAAACACCCATCAGCTGAGGCAGAATTCACCTATAACACCAATCATGAAGAAGCTGGGTGGTTGAGGTGTGTCAGTTCTCTCCCTCTCCTCTGCTATCAATGGAGGCACTCTCAGGGATGAGTCACCACCTCCTCAGTGAAGTGTCTTGAGTAGGTGGGATGACTCATCCTTAGGGTGGTCCTCTCTATGCATGTTCAAAACATCCAAGACCATAGCACAAATTATATGCCTGCCCTTCCAATGGGAGGCAAAACGAATTGCTGTTTGGTATGACAAGACATTACATTCTCTGTTTTCTTGCACACGTGTATGACCTAAGACTTTTGGAGGAAAGCACAGCCCTGCCTGAGACCTGATGCATTTAGGTAAGGCTTTGTGTTTATAGGAGACTAAAACTATAAAATGGTTTTCATTACTTTAGACAATCTGTGTTTCAATTATATTACTTCTCAGGCCCTTTTTTTCATCAGAGTAATGTCCAGAGTCTAGAGGTGACCAGCACTACACTGGCTGTCATGTTCTAGCCAGCAATGAAGAGCATTTTATCACTCAGGTGGTAAAACATATGGGACATTAAACAGGGAACATTTTGATGTCCTGTTCTGTGTTTGTCATCTTCCCATGAATCCACAGTATCCTTTGTAGACATGCTGAGTAGACTGTAGTCTTATTTAACAGCTCGTTTAGTAAAGACCAAAACTGAAAAAATTATAATAGCTTAATAAGTAGCCATAGCATAAGGAGTCAGGCCACAAAGACAGGATCCAAAAGCTTTGCTTTGCATCCAGATGCACTTTTGTTGATATCTTCCCTAAGGGGATAAACATCTTCCTGTCTGTCAGACTGTGGTTATTTTAAATGCTTTAAAACCATGTCTCATAATGAACACCACCGAGAGCCTCAGCTCTGTAGAGCAGATGGCTGCAGAACATGAGTGCCCTGAGAAATCTGGAGAATGGCCCTGAGCTGTGCTTTTACATTCTCTGCCTTCAGCTAATGCTGGAAAGCCCAATACATCACTCTGACACCAAGGGTGCTAAACCTCCACCAGCGTTCACACCCTAGCAGAGGTCCTGACTTCTGGAGATGTGAAGTTTGGAAGTGTGTTCCCTGGAAACATTCAGGACCAGGTTTGATGAATCTCTGAGCAATCTGAGCAAGTTAAAGCTGTCCCAGCTCACTGCAGGGGGGTTGGACCAGATGACCTTTAAAGGCTCCTTCCAAATCAACACATTCTGTGATTCTGTACTTCTTATACATACACCTGTAAGAATACCTCTTACACATCTCATAACTAGCTTTTTAATTTTTGCTTGGCACAATTTGAAATAACAACTCTCTGGGCCTCTTGGAAATCTAAAGGAGTGGATAAAATTGCCTTTTTTCAGCCGAGGAACACAAAATGAGCACTGCATTTCAAAGCTGGTTAATAATGTTCATGGAGAGCTTGATTCCACTAACGTTAGTCATGCTGAGTAGTTTCTTATTCTACAAGTAGCCTATTCATCTCAATTAGATTAGTCATAGCACAAGGAGAGAAGAATTGGACTCTGAATAATTTTGATTAATTTTTTGTTGTAAAAAAAAGCTATTAATTAATATTTCTCATTTCCATGGCATTTGGCAAATATGTTCTAACTATGCATAAACATTACTCATTTTATATGTTTTCTTCCCATAAAATCTATCTTGATGGTTTGTCAAGTTCCACTCAGCTTTATAATACAGTTTTTGCCTCAGCATAATTGACTGCATAATCTAAACATACATGACAGTCCAAAGCAGGCATCACTTTCCCCTGCTAGAGCTTAGAGTACTTGTGATTAGGGACATGTTTCTCACATACAGAATTAGAAAAATTATAATGACTGATATAATGTAACTACTAACTTTAAATATGCTCTTTTCAATGCAGGGACATTCTTAGTCTTTCAACATTAGCTTATGTACCTAGGGAAGTGCATTTACTCCTTGTAGTTGAACACAATGCAATTTTGCAGTTCTCAAATCAAAACTCTGGTCCACTCATGCTGTGTAAGTTCTACTTCTCTGTAGGATAAGATGCCCTCTTCATATAAACTTGGTGTTGGTAAATACATTGCAGTGTGTCATTATGCCTGTATCTCTACATACGAATGAGGGAGATGTTGTGGAGATTCTAAAGCATACATATATGGCATTAGAACCAGAGGTGATGACTTAACTCCAAAGCATAACTGAAGGAAGGACCTGGGCTTCTAGAAAGAGATCCTACAGGCAGATAAATTCCATCTATTGGAGGGTGGTGCTTTCCCAGGAAAGCAGGGGGCACTGCCCTCCAGAAGCAGGGGTGGAAGGCTGTACCTGAGTCCCATGTGCTAAGGGCTCAGTTTTAGTATCACTGTCCATCATAATCTCATTAAGTGTGAAGCTGAGGGATATTCATCTGCCACTGACAGCATTAGAGGAACAATGCAGAGGCCATGGCACCCAGCTGAGTTTGGGTTTCACCATCTCTAGCCTGACAAGAGACAATCTGATCTTGCCCCATTTCTACAGACAGAGCTGTTCTGCAACTAGGTATTGGGGGAGTGAGGAGCAGGCGGCATTTGTTTCCCTGATCTGCTGACAGGAAAATGCCAGTGCTTTCTAGCAGTTAGACAGGTTTCTGTCACAAGCTTCTTTAGGTGATGAAAATATCTAGCTAGTTCTGTCCAGGGGTGGTGTCTACCAGGACCTCTGGAGGCATCTGAGGAGCATGTTCCATCTGGTGGCCCTCATATCCTCATTTCTAGGTGCCATTTGATAAGGTCTGAGTCTGTGTTCATGTCTAAGAGCTTGTCTTTGACATGCGACAAGTGAGCTCTAAAGGTTAGAGGAAAATCTGAAATAGGGAGCATCTGTACCTGATTTTGCTGGATGTGTAGACATTTCTGGTTTTGAATTCTCCTGCGAAACTGATAACTGCCAGAAGTTTCCCTCTATCATCTTACATATTTATAATGATTCTCTCCCCTGTATCACCACTCCTGACAGACACAAGGTTGTCTCCTCCTGTACAAGCATCTGATCACTATGAGGCCAGCCAGAAAACTAAGAAACCAGATTGAGAGCCACAGAGCGACAGATGCCTCACTCTCATTAATTTCTGAAGGTATTAGGGTGTGCTATAGATCATGACCTTAGTGATTCTGAACACAGAATTGAAGCCAAAAGTCATGTTATGAATGCAAAAGAGGTATTCGTGATGCTGCACTAGGTTATACAGACAACACTACAGAGGAGTATCTCTGGGGAAAACAATGTTTGCCAGCAGCCTTGAATACTGAAAATTTAAAATCCGTGAACAGAGAAACTAAAGAGATGTTCAGACCTCTTCAACCAGTCATCCAGAATGCAGTACTAATTTGCTGCTCTACCAAACCCTGAAATGTCATTCTTAATAGATAGGGATTGATTTGCTAAGTTCAGTGTTATTTGCCTCTGGGATTTATAGGGATAACATCAAGATCAGACAGAATTAACACTTTATCCTATAATATCTCGTTCTCTGGGAACATCAGAAAACACTTTACAAATAGCAACAATCCTTCACCAAATTGCAATACACCAAGTACACCCTCATCTCAGAAGAATGGACGAAGGACCACTGTTGCTTTCCTCCTCAGTGAGTATAATAATAAGAAAGACATAAGGACAACTTTCCATGAGTGCTTTATCTCATTTGGACCTTTCTTTTAGATAATTTCTTGTGAAATCATTAAAATTAAATGGGGCACATAAGTACTGTTTTTCCTTACCACAGTAAAGATCTTCCCATAGGACCAGTAATGGTAAACTACAGCAGCAGTACTGGTTCCCATATCCTCAGAAGCTGCATTTTCTAGTTGCTGACACTGTACAGCTGGTCTGATTTGTTTCACATAACAAAGATGGTATAAATTAAGTTGCCATGTAAATCAAGAATGAATCCCACACACACAGAGATATGCAATAACTTCTATTTAGCTTAGTGCACTAGAAGTGTTCACATTGCTGAAACCTACAGTGAGGGAAAGGTACATATTGTGCCATTTCTTTGAACACCAAACACATTCCTTTAGGGTCTGATTTGAAGAGTAGGTGAATCTGTACAACATATGTATTTTTATTTTTACAGCTTGTAAAGAAATTTTCTGCAGTGTGGCTGCATTTTCCTTCACAATTTAGGTCCTTTATTCAAATTAGCATTCACACGAGCACAGTTATATGCAGGGGTTAATGAAGATCCAGTTTACTAATGGTACCACAGGGAGCTGTGTTTTATATAGTGATTGAACTTCGACAGATATCTCACTCACCTGTCAATCTAGAGGTGTAAGACTGAGGATTTCTGCATTCTCAGCTAATTCATACAAGTACTGCCTTTAAAAGATACTGTTTTTGGCAGTGGTCAGATGACATTTCTAGATGATCTAGTTCCCCCTTGAGGGATGATTCCTAAAATCGGTGATCCTTACTTCTTTAAAAACACTTTAAAAAGAATACTGAATTCAATGCTGTGTTTATCTGGCCAGCTCTTCCCTGCTGGCTCAGAAATATCATACTTTCAAGAGAAAGTTCATTTTTGGCATATCCAGTCGAGTAAGGGATAGTGTTTGTCAGGCTGGGAGAAAGTTACAAATAGCTTCAGAATCATTCCACCACCTTGTTCTTTGCCCATTTTTGCTTTAGAGATACTGGGTTTTGTCTGCCCTTCCAACTGTCAGTGAGAGGAGAGAACAGGGAATGCCACAGGGACAAATTCAGCCTGGTTGGGCCACATTCTCCTTTCTCTCCTTCGAGCAAAACCCTCTCTGAACCCATCAGAGGGACTTTTCCTTAAGTATTTGAGTGTATATCTACATCATCTCCTCTCCTGGAATACTGCCATCACATTTCCCTCCTTGGAAGAGTTTTCCCAATGTGAAAAGGCCCTCCCAACGTGCAACCCTCAGTGAGGGATGTGCTGATGACCACGCTGCTTGAGGAACACCACCACTTCAGTCTTGTCCATAGCCACTTCCTGCTGTATAGGTGTCCCCATCACCCTGTTGGATCACGGGGAGCTTCTATGGAGTGAAAATGCTCTTAAATCCTGCTTATCTAGCAAGATTTGCAAAGAAGGAGCCCTCTGCCCCCTCATCTTGCGCAGATGGTCTGACTCACTGGACTCAGGATTCCCATCTGGATGTCTCTTTGAAAGATGGGTGCAAGCCAAGGAGTTTGTCTATTCTTAGCCATATCTGTTATAAAGATAGTTTTCCCCATATAAAAATCTACTTTCGTTCAGCCACCTCAGAGAACACCTGCCTCTAGCAAACACAGCAGTTGCAGCAGTGTGAATCCTGTTCCCCGCTCACTTTAATGAGGTGTTAATATCAGAGCTCGCTAGAGATTATGTAAGTGCTAACGCCGCCGAGCAAAACTGCCAAGACACAGAAATAAACGCAGGCAAAAAATACGAATCCTGTCACCATGAGGTGCCAGCTACAGGAACGTGAACCGAGCGCGGAGGCAGAAAAACCCTTCTCCCATTTCCTGTGCTCCAGAATGACACCACTTGTTGGCCACCTTCTCCCACCAGCACCTTCCCCCGCCTGAGGACATGGCACGTCCCAACCGATGCGATCCACAAAGCAACGCCGCCCTGCCGCTTGGCCTCCTGCAGCAGGCTGGCACCTGGCAGCAAAGCAGCAGCGGAGAGGGAAGCCAGAGGGGGCACTGTATGTTAAAAAACAACAGCGCAGCCTCTCAAACCCTCTGGAACAAAAACTGCAATAACTGGCTCGGGCGCCCATGTGATCTTGTCACTGCCAGCCAGGCTTTTGCAGAGGGAACTGAAAGGAGCGAAACGCCCACCAGATTCTGCCTGGGATCATCTGAAAAGCTCGCCTGTTTCCTTCACCCTCCCCTCTTTGCATTTCGCATTTGCTGATGGTGGTGTTTCTCCCTGGGAGCTCCTGGGAGGCCAGGCTGGTTGCCAGACATGTTTGTACACAGTCCCAGGGTAGGTTTGGGTTGCTGGCCAGCTTCCCTCGTGTCCTGGCTTTCCCTGCAGCTTGGAGCTGAGACAGACCTGTCATTTTCCAGCAAAAGACTGGGATGACCAGGCAGAGTCAACCAAACATGGGGCAAGATTGCCCCATCTGCAGGATGCCATCCTCACGGACATTGGGGTGCAGAAAAGTGGTGTCTTGGGGTAGACAAGGCTGAGGAGATTCAAAGGCCTGAAGAGAATAAGGAAGGAAATCTTCCTCACTAAACAGTTGAAATTAAAAAAAAATTTAAAAAGATAAAAATCTGCAAAAACAGGAAGAAATCACACCATACAAATTATACTAGTGTATTGGGTGGTATCTCTGCTGGGTTTATGAAGAACACTCAGGGCCACTGTGTTTCTGGTCTCTTGGCTGTCCTTGACAAATACCTGAGCCTTTTCCTTCCCACAGATACACCTTGCAGCTTGCCCCACCTTCAGATGGGATCTCTGGTTGCAGCACTCTGTTTATCATCTGGGATTACACTTATGGGACATGTGCTTCCTGCAGAGTAAGTCAGGGGAACCAGGAGACATGAGTGAGGCTGGGAGCAGGAGGCTGGAGTGCTGAAACAGCAGCTCTGAAGCAAAGCTGACAACTCCTCTGGTAGGCAGTGAAGAGAAATCAACATGCCCAGAACCTGATTGCTCTCACCCTCATGAAGATGTCTCAAGATCAGGCAAAATACCTTTTGAGTGACTACAAAGGGAGTGCAATTGCCTAACTGAGACAAGAAACATGGAAAGCTGAGAAGTCCGGGTGAATTCAATGACATCACATCTTTCACACAAGGGCATATATGGCACTAATAAGGTGAGACAATTGCTTGTGGAGATACTTGCATGAGTAACGTTTTATCAATGTTCATGAGCAAGTATCATCCTGAATATGATATAAACCCCACCCTTAATCCTGTAGTCAGATAGCTGTAACACTATATGGCCTTTTAGTACTTAAAGCTGGGCAAAATACCAGAGAGACCTTAAAAGTCACCAGAATAATGCCCAGGACTAGTTCGGGACCAGATTGTCCTGGGAGCTGCCAAGCCCCACATCAGCAGAGTGTGTGGCACTGGGCCTCATCTAAAAGTCATGTGTGTGCTGCAATTTATTTTTTAATTATTTTTAGTACAAACTGCCCTTGATTAGTCATCGACCTGATTTAGAAGTTGCACTGCTACCACTCAAGCTGTGAGTGCAGTACGTATTTAAATATAATAGGTTCTGTGATCATTTTAAACCTGGCCTAGATCTAAGCCTACAGGGGGCTATAACTAATTTGATGGAAACTGTAACTTCTAAGTAGAACCACCTGAGACCTCTTGAGAGTCAGCTATAGGGTTCACTGTTCCAGCACAAAGTCTCAGCTGATCTCCACTGACTGCTCTACAGTCCTTCACAGCAAATTGAGAGGGGGCAGCAGGAACAACTTTCCTGATGGGTATCTGAGCCTCTGGGAATTATGAAACAGATCATGGGAGGCGGGGAGGGTGGAAATTATGGTTTCAACTCACAAAAACATTGAAATGCAGAATTTTTGCACAGCTTGGAGTCAAAACCATGCACAACTCCATTGTTTCGGCTATGTTTTGCCTTGTTTTCTTTTCCAGCTAACTGCAATAATCACTGATCCAAAAGGTAGGAGTAAGTGAAGTCACCCTCTGTTTTAAACCTTCCTTGCTGGAACGTTTCATGCAGTACACAAGTCCTGTTTTAATGTCAGAAGCAGTTCTCACCTGAGCTTTAATTTCTTCATCCCTGACTGTAAAGTACCTCTGCAAACTCAGGACTAAATACCTGCCTTTCACCAGCAGGCAAACACTCAAGCAAATAAGTGTGTGTATCTGTAGTGAATCTGTTTGCAATAGCAGGTACTCACTTTTCACATTAGCAGGTACTCCTGTAGCCTCCAGATCAGAACATCACAGGTGCAGGCTCTACATAAAATAGCGAATAAAACTTTGGCTGATGGTGGGTGGCACTTCACTGCTGCTGAAATAACAGCATCAACCTACGGATGGTACCACAGATGAGACTTCCTTGCCCTTCTCTGATGTCTGCTGAAGTGGAAATCAGCCATTGCCCCAGGCTGCATTTTCAAATTTAATTTCTTTCAAATTTCATCACTTCCCTCTCCTACAAAAAGCCTTCTTAACGTAAAATTTGAGTGAAAGTGTTATATAGCTGCTGTATTTGTCTCCAAAATCACTTCCCCTCTTCTGTGTTATAAAATAAGAGCCATGAAACCATGATAAAAGGGAGAGTAAAGCAAGTGTTAGTGGTACTGAGTTCTAGGACCATCGTTTTTCTTTGCAGATGACACTTCAGCATGCATTTTGAATTTAGTGCTACACAGCTGACTGAATATTCCCGTGCAGGTAAGGCTCATCTGTAAAAATGTATGAAATATCAAGTGCAACTTATTTGTTAGCTAACTTTCTTGCATCAAATGAAAGCAGACATTCCTAAAATGTTTATTATTTTATGCCTCCTCCACACTGGCACAATCAGTATTGTAAAGTCTGCAGTATTCTTAATGAATTTCACATTCCCCTAGATCCTTGTCATTAGAATTGGATCATGCTCTTTCTTGCCTGAGGCACAGGAATAATGTCCATATTTTGAACATGCAAAGGGAGTTTTTCCCCAGGATTTGAGCAAGAGAGGTATGTGTCTGACTATGCATGCAGACAGGGTTAATTTTTCCTTTTTCCTGCATTCTTTCACACAGCCATCCGGAGGGGAAGTGTCATGTTACTTCACCTCTCGTTCCTAGGTTTCTAAGTTGGACTCAGATTTGAATTTCCCTGACATTAGAGAGGAGTCTCATTCAGTGCTCTGGTTTAGATCCACCTTAGAAAGGTAGGTGGGACCTTCACATGAAGGGAGTTTGGTGGCTTATTCCTAATCCAGCCTATTTTGTTTTGCACAAGTCTTGGTGTCTGGTCTCCACCCTTTTGTGCAGCTGTGGAAGATTCTGAGACAAATTACTGCTTTAAAGAGGAAATAAAGCATTACCTTCCCATGGGAGAATTCCCAAAGACAGAAAGACAGGGTGGTTAGCACTGCAGCCTTGTCCTGGCTTGTCTACACACGAAACTTATTCCAGAATAAGCAAGGGGTTGAATGTAAAGCAGGATAGACATTCCACAATTGCCAGCATCTTCCTCAGCAGAAGCAATGGGTAAAGGGCATGTTGATTCATTGGGACTACCTTGTGTCTTTTTAAGCTATGTCCAGCAGAAATAAATGTGCAAGGATTTTGCAGACTTTGTATGCCGTACAAGCACAAAAAAGCAGAAGTAAACTATAGCGAATATTCAGAATTAAAGAAAGAATTCTTGTTTTCCCATCTTCTTAAAACCAAAGCAATGACACACCTTCTTGCCTTCACCTTCCATGTCTTTGTCTCAGAGGAGAATGAGAGAGCAAGGTGAAGATGCATGAAAAGGTGGCTTCAAATTATTTTGTTCCTCCTGGGTATCACACCTAAGATAACTCAGTCCTGCCTGCACCCCCTTCTGTGGCACCGTGCTTGAGTCCAATATAGCAGCTTGAAGCTCATGGGTGCTTTTCATCACCTGAAAGGCACACTGGGCGATGATTCTCAGTCTGGAAACATCTACTCCATTTTCTACACCAGTACAGATGCAGTCAAATGACAAATGCTGTCTGACATTTATTTTGCCAGATTTCACCCAACTATTCTCAAGTACCAGAGATTTAAATAAAAGTCTTGTCCTGGCACCCACTGGCGCTGCCCTAAGATGGCAACAGGGGCCTGTCCTCCCTTCTGTCCTTGGGCAGCAATGATGGCTGGACCCACCTGCACCCCACTAAGCCTCACACTCAGAGCCAGCCCTGTGCTTCAAGGCTTAGATTTCCAATTAACCCAATTAACCCAATTAACCAGCACCCAACTCTGGTGCTAATTAGGACTCCCCTAGCTCCTCCTTGACACCAAGCTCTCACTTCAGGAGGTGAACTGGTGCAGGCAGTAATGTTGCTGGGCCAGGGCAGGCAAAAATCCTCAGCTTTACAAATTGCCACTATTTTACATTCACCCCACAAAATACAGATCTGTAATGCCTGTGACTGGTCTGGATGGGAGCATGTTGATCCTTTGGCTGAAGCAAAAAACCACTAAAGAGACAAAATAATGGGAACCAGTCATGAGGGCAAAAGGAGTTGTGTTTTAGTTGAGGAGATAGACTGATTTTTGACTAAATTAAATGTAGGAAAGAAAGGGCTTTTAAGTGTGAAAAAACCAAGGGTTTAATTTTGAATGTGCTGAAATAAAATATTAGCAGAAAGGTGACTGCTGAAACAAACTCAATGCAGTGCATTCACCATAGACTTAAATATGTTTTTAACAGCTCCTCCCCACAGTGTGGTGGACCTCAAAATCCCCAGGTGGCTGAAGCAGAAATACTTTTTGCCCCCCCAAATTTAAGAAATATTTTTCCCTGAGATTTAAGAGGATGTGCTGTTTTATCTGACCTGGAATGAGATAAAATGAACAAAAATTACTTTAACACTGGTTTAAATACATTTTTTCTCACTGAGAAGCCATAGTCCTAGACTATGCTTTTCTTTGTGCTTAATATGTGTTTTAATACAGATATAAATCCAAGTTGAGACAGGCTTTCTTACTATTCTGCCACAAACTGGACTGATGAAGCAGGGATTGGGTTCAAGTTTTAGAGGGTCTTTGCAAAAAAAGTACTTGAGCATTATTTCAAGCTTCCACAGAGAAAGCTGAAAACTGTATTATTTTGCCTGGGCCTCGCTGTGTGAAATATCTTCAACTGTAAACAATAAAGTAAAACATGTATTGGAATAGACACAACATCTTCAGAGGGAGAAGAAAGAAAAGCACAATAAATCACATCCGTTTGGTAAATCTGAACAATTCTTCCCAGCACCTTTCACTTGGCACATTGGCAGCCATCCTGGCATTTCCTCCTGTAGCTGGGAATGCTCTCTGCAGTGAGCAGCTCCCACCCGCTCCTCTCCCTGCTTCCCCTTGTTCTTATTCCCCAGCTGAGAGGAATGCAGTCAGGGAACATGCTGATGTCTTGCTCCTGTATTCTGCAGCAAGAATATAATTCTTTAAGTCAAACACATCAGTTCTAGCAAGGTAAAGCTTCAAAACCAGACATTCACACAGTGCTCCAGCGAAGAGTTACCATCTGCCTTCCTCTCTCCTTCTCCTCCTCCTCAAAGGAAGGAAGAAAGAAATTTAGCAGAGGGGCTCAGCTCTTCATTACCTGCTTGCACTGACATTCATGAGATTCCCTGCAGGATTTTTCTTGCTACCCAGGCAGGATGAACACCCACAAAAATTGGCAAGGAGATGATTTTTAACTCATTTTCAAACGCTGGCTCTGTTTCAAGTAGGCAGTGTCTCTCTGGTATCAAACCAGGAAGAGTTTGGTTTTGCGTTCCTCCAGAAAATAGAAAAGGCAAATAACCATCCTACTGGTTGCCTTGAATGTGAACAGAAATACAATGTTTCAGGGATTAAGAGAAATACAATTTCCACTGCTAAAGCCTGGGGATGAAATTTCATGTTTGCCTGATCTTTTGATCCTAAAAACCCAAAGCAGTTAACTTTCTGCAAAGTCTGCTCCCCTGCCACTACTCTAGAGATGAATCCACTGTCACCTACAACAGGTACAACTCAAAAGTCAAACTCATAGCTTGGCCATTGTATCAGGAGAGAGCTGTTTCTGATGCACCAGATGTTAGTGTACAACAAGCAAATGATAATTGTATGCTGGGAAAAGCTGTCTCTCAGTACAGAAACAAAAAATTAATTTTGTTGGGATACATTGTTGTAGATTGAAGAAGTTCAACTAGCTAACTAGCTCCCTCAGCAAAAGAACTGAAATGAACCCAAAAGTAAAACAGAAAAAACAACCAAATTTCTTTAGCCAATGTACCTTGAGAAAGGAAATTCGCTCTTTTGGCAGACATTTGCAAGGCTTGACAAGGCTTGAGACAGACTTGACAGATGACTTAGAGCAGGTAGGAAAGGACTGTTGTAGATATGTGGCTGCAGAATCACTCAGCATAGCACGTGCATTCTCAGAGATTATTAATCTTAATGAGCCTTAATTTAAGACAATTTATTGTCTGGACACTACCAAAAAGTACTATCTTTAACAGGCTATGCAAGATAGTTCCCTGTCTTGGAATGACTGCCTCTGGGCTTTGAGTTACAACTCATCTGATTTCAGTTTCTGCTGTTGCAAGTAGGAAGTGACATGTTTGAAAGAAAACAACCAAATTCTATCTGAACCACACAGAAAAAGACAAACTTGCTGTACATTTCATATGCTAGACAGGGAATATGTTTCTCTTACATGGCCCCTACTGCAAGCTTAGCAAGCAAAGCACTGTGAGGAGCTAGCACCCAACAGAATTACATGACTGAGGCTTTTATTACTTACTGGAAGTCTTCCACGGCCTGAAGAAACAGTTACAGTTTATTGCATCAATAAGAGTGCAATTTACATTAGAAAGTAAAAGTACAGTGTTTATTCCAGGAAATTATTGCCATAACTTGATGCCACTTATTCCCTTGAAGATGAAGAGCAACATTGCAGTCATTAGCAATAGTTATGAACAGCTCATCAACCTTAATACTTCCTGTAGCAAACAGGGAATCCTTGACTGCTGTTTCAACCATCTGCAAGTACAGAAAGCAAGTAAGCTCCTGAATATTGGAAAGAATGAGATGGATGGCACTTTCACATTGACACAAGTGTATGCTTTTCAAGGAAGCACAGGAGCCAGTTCTCTTTCACTAGTTTGTTCTCATAGGCCAAGCATGAGTTTTTTCCTTACCATAGAAGCTTATGTGCTCTCCTATTCTCTATGCTTTTCAAACATACTACAAAAAATACTGATGTATTCTGTTTCCTGGCTTATCTTATGTTCCTCCAACATGATGTCAGCTATGGAGTCATCATGTTAACACCAGCTGGATCAACTTGTCTTGAATATGCTTAGGTCTAGATGGTCTAACCACTGCATCTGGCTAATCTTCACATTCAAGATGGATTACACAGATTTACTGCTACCCCTGGCCTAGCAGCAAGAGGAAACTCCTCCTATTTCATTCACCTGTAACGAAGGGTCTGACCCAGCTTTCAAATCCATATACTCTAGTCATCATACAAATACATATTTTGATCCTATCCTGCAGCAGTTTTGGTAATACACACAAATCCCCTGCTGGCTGGAGAAACATTTCATATTGGCAATGGAGGTCTGTTACTGATAACAAACTATCTCCCTGAAAAAATCAAGCTATGTAGGCAAAAGGCTCTTTTGCCTGTATGTGTTGTGTCTGCTTTGTCTGTGAGTTTCAGCAGAGGTGCTGGCAAAGCTTTGTCAGGGAGTTTATTGGGTTTTTTTCTACCCCTGAGCCAGTGGGGCTGTGCCAGGAAACCTGGTATCCAGGACCAGCCTAGAATGACTCCAGCCCACTTCCACCTCTCTCTGGGCAGACTTTGCAATGAACAGTGTGCAATATCTCACTTCAGACAACTCAGTGAGTCTCCCTCCCCAAATCACTGTAGCGGCTGGGAGAACCAGTATCCCTCAAATTAGATGCCTACTTTAAAGAACAGTGTGCCTTGCAGTTGCAGACATGATAAATGCTATGAGTAATGACAGATCCATGTGTTAACAGTACTCTCAGCCACCTACTGGCTCATTTCTTCTTTTGATAAAGGCTTTTCTCCTTTGGTTATGTATGAAATGCATACTGTGAAGGTGAATCTCTCTGCAGAACCAGTGAGAGCAGAAGGCAGGAGTTCTTGAGTCCTGACTGCAATGGTGAAACAGCCTTGGTGCCAGTCAAGCAGCTGGCTCTCTTTGCCTCAGTTTCCCCACCTGTAACATGAATAATGTCCAAGCTGCATTCACACTTCAAGACACACTTAGTATTTGCACGGTGGTGCTTTGGAGATGCCAAGCACCAGATGATCCCAGGAGATACCAGTATAGTCAGTAAATCAATCGCATCTACACAGTGAACAAAAGCAGGCACAGATGCTAGCATAATGTTGTGTATTGTGGTACAAAATGAAATAAAAATCTTGCCTTCTGTCCTCAGATTTCTTGTCAAACACTTATTGTTTCACATGCTGAAGCAGTTAGTAATATAAAGCATATTTCTATCCTACTTTATTTTACATAAAAATTGAAGAACCACGATTGAATCTTAATACAAAAAAAAAAAGGCTTAAGTTACATTCTCCTGGGATCATCTGTAGCAAAGCATAATAAGTTTCTCAATATCTGACCTAATTATATCTGTCCTTCTAAGTTTTGTTTCCCATAAGAGCTAAATGTCTATGGTTAAAAATAACATTTGAAACTCCTCCAAGTTCCAAAAGAACTTTTTCAGCCTCTCTCAAATTTAATATCTATTTTTAATTTGTTTTAATTTTTCACCCAGCTTTAAAAGTTATGATTTTGAGGCTGGCATTCTGCTCTATTATCCAGCTACTAAAAATGTTTGGGTTAGATAAACTCAAGAGCTGGGGGGGAGGGGAGAAAGTATGTGTGTTTATTTCATACCACAGCTATCGAAACAAGCAACAGAGAGGCACAGGGAAGGAAGGATGCCTTTGTGGTTGAAAAGGAATTGGTAGTGTATCTTCTGGGTCATGTTGAGGCCTCCAGACAGGTAACATCAGGCAATTCTGCAGGGCTTGTTTGTATGCTTTGTCCCTACCCAAGCACCCAGCTCTGCCTGCAGTCACTGCTCCAGAGCAATGGTGCTGGAAGGTGACACAGGCTCAAGCCAGTGCCCATCAGTACTGTTTAGAGCTCACTGATTCATGGAAAAGCTGGCAAATTGTGCTAATATCAGGATTGCAGAATACTTTGTACTTATCTCTTCCTGATGCCCCTGTTATTAGAGGACTGACACAGATTTGAGGTTGGGAATGCCTTGCATCTGGATCCACACAACAGTCTGAGATCCTGTTTAAAACCTTTGAGCCTTAGTTTCCCACCCATACCCCACAGCTCGCAGCACTTACCTGCAGACACCAAGCAGCTGATGTCCTAACATTTGCCAAGGGCTAGGAAATCAAGTATAAGGTGTTTGAGAAATACTTATAACCAGCCACACTCCATTCCCAGGAAGGTTGATAATAAATAACGTTTACATGGCACTCCCCATGGTGAGGAGGCCAAGAAAAAAGTGAGTCTGCCCACAGAGACCCAAACAGGATTTCTGGCTGGGAAATTCAGCTTAGCCCCTCTCTGTTGAGAGCCTGTTTCGGCCTTGAAGAAGGAAGAGTCTGGAGATCAGAACAACTATTAGAATATGAAGCCTTATCCACCTACAGGAGTTCTGCATCCATAACTGTGGGCCATAAAGCCTTTATAAAGCTTTATAAATGGTGCTGCCTGGTCACACAAGAGCGGAGCTGGCCTGAGCACTGTTTCCATGGTTGACGGGAGGGAGGCACAAGCTGAACAGCATTAAAATTGCCCAGCCGTTCTGCTTCTAGGGGCTGGGAGACTTAAATGTCACGGTATACGAATGGGAATTGCTGGGAGAAATAGAGCAATGCAAGCCTCAAAGTGATTTCAAAGGCATCTGAGTCCAGGGCTTTCTCTATAGCACAGGTTCAAGGCTGGAGCAAATTGCTGAAATTCCCTCAGAAGCAAAGGGCTGTGAGGACGAGGCAGCAGCTCCTCAGCGGGTCCTGTTGAAGACATCTGGTTTTGTTAGACAGGTGGCAGCATGGTTTGGTGGTTACAGTATTCCCAAAGGATGTGTTCCTCTAGATCCCTGCAGGCTGAGATTGGTGAGCTCTCCAGTTTCACCATCCTTGCCGTAATCGACCAGCTATTCTGCGGGTGCAAAACCTGATTACAAGCCATGAATCCTAATTTAGATGAAGGATCTGACTTTTCCCTAGGACCTCACCTGAGGAACAAATTCATACCCTTCCCATGTACTGCTGTGAGACTCCAACTTCAACTGCGGCCCTCTGCAGTGGGGGATTTAAGGCAAAGTCAGACAAAAGCTCCTCAGAGGCACTGGAGGCACTGAATATTGCCATCCTGAGGACAAGCGTCCAGGGCTGGGTTGCTCCTGCCACAGGAAAGGGGAAGGAAGGGCAGCAATGAGACAGAAAACCAGGCTTGTTACTGCTGCCTCTGCTGCAGAGATAGAAAGGGTAAAGACAGAAGTGCTGTTGCAGGATGGGGCCCTCCCTTCATCCTGAACAGCTGCCCTGTCGATCTGCCCTCCCCACCAGACACTGCAGCTTTGAGACCAGATCCTTGGCTGGCATAAGACTTGGCTGGCATATAGTATCTTGTTGGATGAAATTATGATTGTAGACCTTCTTCTATTGTATTATTACAGAGGCATCTTACTCTTCCCAGTGCTTTTAACCCATACAGTGAGCATTCTGCTGGATATCTGGAGTTAAGGCCCCTCCTCTAGAGAAATAAAATAACATGGGGTGGTTGGACTTAGCAGATAGCAAAGCATCCCACATTGATCTCCAGAACAACAGAACCATCAGATAAAAGAGGAAAGAAGATATCACTAAGATGTGTTATAATAAGATGATTTACAAGCACAAAGAACCTGAAATTCTTTGATGGTGGTGGTATTGTCTGTGATGATATTATCATAGCTCTACCACAACCACTTCAGAAAGAAGCATATGGGAAAACTGTTATTACAGAAAAACCACTCTAGATCTTCCTTGAAATAAAAGATCTACAGTTTTACCAACATTAGGCATCCTATTTTGGGAGGAAAATGAAGAGAGAACTCTTATTTCCCTCATAAAATACTGACATTTCCAAAAGCAAGATAGTGATGAGAGTGATTTAAAGCAATAGGTGCACACAAACATTCACTTTCCTTAGACTGTAAGTAGGAATGTCAGAGACTAATTTCTAAATTGGCCATTTGCACCTGCATGTGTAATATCCCAAACATAGTGGGTGCTTCTGAGTGTTCTCCTATGTCTAATTTTGAAAAATGTGTTTCTTGCTAGATTGAACCCATTACATATATTCTGAAATACATATATTCTGAAATATGAGTTCACATGTAATATTCAACTTGGAGCTCTCTGCAGGGTCAATTCTGATGTTATGTTTTTGGATGTTATTTGTTTTCATTGTTCCATAAATTTTTTTAGTCCTCCCCCCTTTCATTTCTATCTGTTTTCCCTGTAAACTTTTGTAATCCTGATAGGTGGTTTTCACAGTTTCTCCAATAATCTCTTTGAAGAGACTGGACAGGACACACCATCCCTCACATTATGTAAAACATCCCCCTAGTGAGGACATTATGTGTGCCAAGAAATTCCTGGCTTCATTTGAGTGCTCCCATACTGCATTTACAGTCAGCAGCAGCCATGGAAGCTGTCTGTCCTGGCTGGAGACTGCTTCTTCCCAGAGAGGCTATGCTGCACCTCTAGGTCACTACATCTACCTCTTCCAGTTCCAACAAAGGCCTCTCCATCCCTCACCAGGAAATATCCAGATATCCACTCCTCAGTGATCACCCGCACAAGAGCCCATCACAACAGATTCTGTTCAGCATCCTAAGAAAAAATTCAGATAGCTAATGTTGTTTTATTTTTAAAGCTAAATACTACCAAGATGCCCCTCTTTAAAGAATTACTTTTTCTTTCCTTTTTCTTCTTTTTTGATATCTAGAGCAAGTTCTCATCACTCAAGCAAGGCCAAAGCAGAGACACTTTAAGCAGAGAGACACAAAAATATGATCCTTTTCCATGACAATTTTGGATTTCTAGCAGAGATGCTCTTCAGCTGAGGCAACACCCTTTACACAAAAGCTGCTCCTCTGCTCCCCCCACCAAGAGAGATATCAACCAGCCAAGCTCAGCAGCCTGCTACCCCTAAAACACAAAGGATGATGAGCTGGTGGGATGTGCAGCTGAGGAAGAATGGGGGACTTTGGAGCTGAGTTGTGTGCCTCGCTGGGAGGTCAGAGCCTGCCCACTGTCCTCTTTTGCAATCTGCTGACCCCTGCATGGGACAACAGGGCCCCTCTTGTTCCTGGTTGCTGCAGGCTTGCTAAAGGGAATGGGGGTTTGTTCTTCTATCTCTATTTGCAAGTGTTCAAATGCCGAAGCTAAATCCAGGCTTATCCTCTCTTTTCTTTACATAAAAGCTCCCACTCAAAGCAGACATGTTCTCAAATCTATTATCCCCTACATTGTTCATAGTGGTTCTAATTTTTCCCACATTGCTCAAAGCTCTATCCTCAGGTGACTGTTCTCTGAGCTTCTGCAGCTCTGCTTTACCTTTCAAATAAGATTTATCT
This sequence comes from Turnix velox, assembly GCA_013400935.1. Lineage (NCBI taxonomy): Eukaryota > Metazoa > Chordata > Aves > Charadriiformes > Turnicidae > Turnix > Turnix velox. Next base: position 198,179 of record VZTY01004629.1, read on the forward strand.
ATTAAAAAACAATTCCGCTGCTTTTTGCAGCTATCATTTTATCACATATGGATTTATTCAATAAATGTTTTTAATAGCAAAATTTCTAGGCTTTGTTTGTCAAGAGCTGCCAGGCTTTTACAAGCCAGGGCTGGCACAGATGCTGAATTGCCTCTCTGTACCCAGGGGAGTATTCCCTGCTGGTCATGACAGAGGTCTCGCACACACAATTAAATGAAAGGAGATTAAAAATATGAGTATCTACATAGTTCAGAGACAGTAAATGGTAGAGAATATCAGACTTCCAGCAACTTCTGGACCTTAGCATATTTTCTAATAAAAGCAAGGATAGGTGATTTTAATCTGCAGTTCCAAGATGTAGCCAAATATCTAAACACCCAGCTAAACACACAGGTACTAGGGCAGGGAACAATATAAAGGCCATCAGCAAGAGCTAATTCAGTCAGCCTGAGGGCACTGGGAAGTAACAGCTGACAGGACAGAAGACAGAGGTCAGGATCAGTATGCCAAAAATCCTTTGTTCCCTCCTCAGCCTGAAATTCAGTAGCACAGCTGATGTCTATCTGCTGTCTGCTGCAGAGCAATGGGTGTCCAGCATCTTGGTGTGTGTGGCACCCACCTGTGCAAGACTTCATACATCTCCTGAAGAACTGTAAATGGTGGTGGTTCTTGAAAAAGACACTGAGTTTTTCCCTTTGTTCTGTTTACCCAGTCCCTTGCTTTGTCAGAGGTCTTCGAATCCCTGTTGCTAAACTGTTGGCCCAAATTCTCCTTCTTGAAAGTGTTGCAGTACTGAGTTTGTCTAAAGCAAGACTGAAAGATAATACATAGATTAATGTTCTTTTTTAGGTTTTCCAAGAATTATGAACTCCTTTTAGTTCCTCTTTTGCTTTCTTTCCATGAAATATTTAATACATTTAGACATTAGGAAGATTCTTTTTTGCTCATCTTCCTCAATTCTTTCCAAGTCCCCCACAGTCCCACAAGGACTTATTAATTAAATTCTCTCGGTACAGTGTTATCTCTCTCTCTGACTATCTCTATGTTTTGTACTGCAGCTTGTGTACATTGTTGAGAGGAATCAGAGAGAGCAAAGAACCAAATAAAAAGATCCCTCCAGGAATACAGTGTTCGATTATACAAAGAAAACTCACAGTTTAGATTGCTCATCCTTATTTCCCAGAAGAGGCCTCAAATGTCTTTGTTCTTTGGCTTTTTAAAAATTATTTCCTTTTCTGCTACAATCTATTTACCTGTGAACCACAAGCCATGCTTTTGGTCACATTTACCTGCTTTTCTATTATCAGCTGTTACATATTGACCTTCCCTGTGCCCTGCCTCCATAAACAGTTTTGTAACACTTCCCCTCCATGCTTTTGTATCCATGCTTCCACCAGTTCTGGGTTTCCTGGGGGGAGCCTGGCCTGACACAAACAACTTGGCAGGTTCTTCTCACAGATGACAAAGTGTCATAAATGCATTACTGTTGGTAACAGTGATGATGAGATCCCTGGAGAGGCAAGAATAGGAATGAGTGTGGGGCCCAAGGCCCCCTCTCATCTCCTGAAGTGCTGTACCTGTTTTATGGACAAAGAACAGAATCAGAGAATAGTTTGGGTTGGAAGGGACTTCTTTAAAGATCATCTAGTTCCAACCCCCCCTGCCATAAGCAGGGACACCTCCAACTACATCAGGTTGCTCAGTGCCTTGTCCAGCCTGGCCTTCTGCTCCCATAGCTGTCAATCAAAGACAGCTTCCTCAGTGCTGAAGTTACTAAAAATAACAATAACTCTTAAAAACATAAATGGGAAGTACAGTAGTAGATATAATTCAACAAGCATTGCAAGTGGTGAACTCTCTCCTTCCTTGAAGTCCACAGGCATCACACTTACATGTGCACACGTATACGTGTTTTAAAATGTTCAGAGATTAGCACTTGTCTAAAATAAAGCTGTAAAATGTAAGCTGTAAAATCTGTCTACTCCCTTACACCTCATCCTGGGAACCTGATATTACCTCCAGTTTGCTGTCCATCTTCCCAGCTGGTTTGATATTGTATCATGTATGTTGGACCTCCTCCAAGATTAATGGTATCAACTGTACAGTTTCAACAGTCTAATCTTGCTAAATCTCTTTGTTTTGAAATTTAATTGTGCTTGATCTCAAACATTTTAATTGTTTAATGTATTATAATTAGAGCTCAATTAGGCCTAGCAGATCCCAATTCAACCCAACATTTTCACATCCTCCTGCAAGCTGCAGGAAGCAGAAGACAAACCAAGCTGATTCCAAGCTTGTTTTCCAGTGCAGAGACCAGATACTATTTTTGCCACTGACTTATGTTTGGCTGCGGGCAAGTCATCTCTCTTTCTGTTTCTCCAAGGGATTCCAGTTTGCCATGTTTATAACCTAAGTGGATCTCAACACAGGTTGTCATCTTTATATGTGGGTGTTGGGGAAACAGCAGTAGCAATCCACAGCCCATCCCATACACGGCTGCCTTCTAACTGGGACTGTTTATATGGAGCATTGGAAAAAAGAGCGAGAACAAGGAGGCGTGTAAATACACGTGTCATTTCAGCATGAAACATGGAAACCTTGCTTACCTCCCCACCCACCATAGCAAGTTCTGGCAAGATTTTGGTACTTCCCAGAGGACAGGCCCTCTGCCCACATAGAGAGATACCTTCCAATTGCTGTGCCCAGTGCAGTCCTGTCAGAGCTGCGACAGCTGTCTCCTGAAAACGCAGTTGCTGGAGTGTGCACAGGCTGGGTCTCCAACCCCACTGCATCATGGGGCATCTCCAGAGGTGCATCTTCTGCATTCTGCCTGTTGCCGGGTTGCAAGAAAGGTTCTCTCTTTGCCAGGTGATGAGAGACAGTCACTTCTTCTAGAGATGGAGCTGGGAGAAGAGCAAGCAGGTATCATGTTTCTCAACACAGGAAGGACATGGAAATGTTACAAAGGGTCCAGAGGAGGGCCATGAAGATTATTAGAGGACTGGAGTACCTCTGCTATGAATACAGGCTGAGAGAGTTAGAACTGTTTAGCCTCAGAAAGAGAAGGCTCCAGGGAGACCTTACAGCAGCCTAACAGTACCTAAAGGGGGTATGGAAGGAGATACGGGAATGGACTCTTTATCAGGGAGTGCAGTGATAGGACAAGGTAACATTTTTAAACTGAAAGAGGGGAGATTTCGACTAGATACCAGGAAGAAATTCTTTACTGTCAGGGTGGTGAGACACTGGAACAGGCTGCCCAGAGAAGCTCTGGATGCCTCATCCCTGGAAGTGTTCAGGGCCAGGCTGGATGGGGCTATAAGCAACCTAGGTCTAGTGGGAGGTGTACCTGCCCACAGCAGGGGGTTTGGAATAAGATGATCTTTAAGGTCCTATCCAACTCAATCCATTCAGTGATTCTACATTTTCCTTTCAAACAGCGAACAAAGTTGCCTGCTTTCTCTTCATGATCACCTTAACCCAGCACATTAGTGAGAAGAGCATTTGCCCAGGACACAGGGGACTCAGACACAGTTCACTCCCACATCTGAGAGAAGACCAACCCACTACTTCAGGGCACATTCCCGCTACCAGAGTCCACAAGGGAACCCTTAGCTCCTGCTAAAAATTTTAAATACTTGTCCAAAAATTAATGACAGAACACTGATCCTGAGAGCAATTGCAGCCTACTAGTCCATTGGCCAGAGCTCACAGCCAAGGGCAAGGAGACCTGGTTCTGGTCTGTGCCTTTTAGGGCTACTTCTGGGTCATACCCAGTGCTTATTACTGTGTAAACTAAATAAACTTGGGTTACCTTTCCAAGTTGTTTCACAGTTCCCTAGCACCTTCCCTGCAGTGGTAAGTAGTATAGTGAAAGACTGAAACCACCCTGTAGACAAAAAATCAGACTTTGACTTACTTCATGATAAAAAAAAGACAGGAAGAAACAAACATGTGCAGAAATTTGCCATTTTCATCTCCACAAGGAAATAGCATGTGAATGCCTCCCAACCTGATAAAAGACATTCTCTTCAGCATAGCAGCCACCCAACTGCACAGGGTCATTAACTTGACAGTAATGAATATATGCTCCAAGGAAGATGCAACAGGTGTGACAGGAGAAGAATGCAAACACTTGGTCCAGGCAAGATGTCCCCCACCAGGTTACAAGTCCCCTCTGATAGTGCACCTCTCACAGACACTGGGTTTGCAGCATCGGCCATGTGGGCTCAGCAGCCAGACTTCTCTGCAAGTGGTTCTTTAATTTTACTTAAGTCCTTTCCCAAAAAAGCAAAAAAACCCTGTGTATTACTTAGGAAGCTTGGTATAAAAGAAGCTGAGGAGAGGGTCTCTAGCAAACACAAAGGCAGGATTTAGATTTTAAAGATCTAGGAGCAAAACAAAGGAATAAATCAATGTTCCTCCTTTACTTTTAAATGCCTTTGAACATATTCAGATTTGTAAAAATGTTCAGTTAGAACAACAGTAATCTAAATAATACATTGCGTATTTCTGTAATCTAGTTTGGGAATTCTTTTCTACTCCCAAAACATAACACAGGCTCAGTTTTAGGTAGAGGAACATTTTTATTTTTGCAATTTATTTTTTTTCTGAAGAAAATGCACTTTTAAATTACATGCAGGATGGATTAAAAAATTTGGAGCCATTTGCAGGCTGTTAGACCTGAAAAAATAATTTGAGAGTTTGCAGTATTGGGGCCAAGTATTCCCACATCCAGCCCTTTCCACTGAGACAGAGCCCATATGGCTGAGTACCATTCAGCTGCTGACTTGCTCTTTGTTAGGCAGCACATTTCTGACTCAGGTGGGCAGAGCAATTCACACCCCAGTAGCCATGACCACAGACTGGGAGGATCCCAGCAGGAGCTGTCGTTGCCAGAAGAGAATCTGTCAGAGCAAGAAGCTTGCTGGGAGGCACTGGTGAAGGAAGGCACAGGACAAAATCACCAGCAAGGCTGGTCTGTGAGAGGAAGATCATGGCTGGGGGAGGAAGAAGTTTGGGCTAGTGGCAAAGGACTAAGGCTCAGAAAAAGAGCACATTATTTACTTTGAGAGGTGAAATGCTGGAGATGTAAATCGTTCTGTGAATGTCAGAGCGTTGCCAGGGACCATGTAAGCCAGAGGCAAGACATACCTAGCAAAATCCCAAATCTTTCTGGGAGTGGCATGCAGTCCAAGAGCCAGGACAGCCATTATTTACAGCTGAGGTACAGGTATGTCTACCTAGCTTCTTACCAGAAAGACCTGCAAAAAAAGTCTTCCCCAGGTTGGCATCCAGCTGTTTGAGGACTAGGTCCTAGGACCAAGGACCTGTGCACCAAGAGCTTAAAAGTTCCATCAGAAAGAGAAGTCCTGTGTTTTTCTCAATACCAGCTATCTGGTAAGAAGAGGAGAAAAACAGGTCAGAGAGCTTGTGGTTCACTGACGAGTAGCAGTCACATATACAGCACTGCCTCATGGACTGAAGCATGTTCTCTGGAGTTCAGGACATTTGGAGAACTTCCTGCCTGAACAGCAGCCATAGCCATAGCCAGATCTCCACCTCATCTTACAAACTTCTCAGCAAAACCTCCCCTTTCCCCCCCACCATGCTCTTCCCAACACTTGCAGGATGCAGCACGTATCTTTCCGTCCTTCAAGACTATCTATGTTATTTACCTGTTGCAGTGATTTTTATTGCTTTTTTTCTTCAGACAAATTCAGAAACTAGATAATCCTCATATTTCATTCAATACCCTCCTTCCCTTTTGTTTTCTCATCAGGTGGAATATTTTCTACTCTATTTTGGGGTGGGGTGTTAATTGTTCTTCCTCATATCTTGTTCCTTCACCTATCAGTGCACATTAGCAAAAATGTCCGGGAGAGCATCCAATGAGTTCTGAGCTTCCCTGGTGCAAAGCATTTTCTCTGAAAATCAGCACTGGTGAGCATCTTAATCCATGGCCTAACAATTCATCCTGTGTGCTGTTGTCTCCAACATTGTTGCATTTTTAGGCACCAGCTCTGGTGACAGTTTTTTCTGTTAACAAAGAAAAATTATAATGTGAAATCTGGAGCTGATCAACAAATTTGTTGGTGAAGCCCAAAAGAACTCACAGCATTCTGAATAGTCTACTGCTATTATTACTGCTCACATTCTGCTTATCATCTCATAGAGATCATTTGGTTACAGCCTAGTTGAACTCTTAATTAGCCTAACCAGCAGCCTGCCAAGTTTTAAAAAAATAAATGTTTAACTGAGAAGTGAGACATTAACTATTTGAGAGATAATAGCATCCGTAACCTTGTTAGTCTCCTTCAGCAGTTTAACTTTCTTCACATAAAACCCACATTTTCAAGTTAAGTACTAAGTGAATCCAGAAATTGGGAAAAAAAAAAGAGTACCTGCCCTGTGAGACCTTAGGCCTGGAGTTTTTGCTTCCAAATTCCTTCCTCAAGGCCTAAGTTTCAAAGTGTGTTACAGATAAATGGTGAGAAAGACTGGCTTGGTAACTCTGGCCCCTGTTTGCAACTGACAGGGTGGGATCTCAGCCCCTTCTTCAGGCTCAAACTTTTACATGGCCTCAGACAAATCATGCAGCCTGAGAGCTTTGAACCTACAGAGCCTTTTCCCCCAGGACTGGGTGTAGATGTCAATTTGCTGCTGACCTTTAAACGACTGTAAAACTGTAACTTGGCCACACTCAAAGCACTCCCACTAATTTTATACTTCCTGGGGCTTATCTATTATGCAAAACTAGACAGGTTTCACAGGCTGGAAAGTTGTGCAGGAGGGTAGCTTTCATCACAGCCCAATGCTATGTATGTGTCTATTCCTAGTTTTGACATCAGCTCAACTGTGTCCTATTTAGATAATTGACCAGAGAAGAGCTGCCAAAGTTTTTCATGCTAGATAAGGTATCCATCTTGAGGAAGGACCTGACAGAAAAGACAAAAAGGAGACAAGGCATTTTTCTTTGTATCTCCAGCTAAGCTAATTTGTAAAATATATGGTTCACACAAGTTTTTAGAGCAATACAAGCCCTGCAGGAGACAGTCATAAGTTTCATACCTTATAGGGATATTCTAAACACAGTGATGTTGGGTTGGACATACTGTTTGAATCTGTGTATAGATTTTTAAAAAATAATTTGTTTAGTTACTTTCTTTTAAAATAGATTTGCTAGTCCCAACACACAACATCTCAGTTTTAAAATGTCAGGTAGCTAGCAGGGGGGCACAGTAACAATCTGCAAATGTTTGATGAGAATAAATATCAAAGCAGGAGTCTTCAGTCAGGATGGAAAGGGGTCAGTACCATTTAGTTTTGTTACAGCTATTGACATGAGCACATCCTAACAGCCTGGTTGAACTTTTTGGATGAACAAACGGCCATTAACTGGCTCCCACCACGTTACATCTGAGACCAGATCAGACAGATTTCTTAGGCTGGTTATGTTACAGGAATTGATGCTGAGCCAAAAGAGTAAGTGGAACACAAAGACACCAACAGACTGGAGATTCTGGGAGGGAAAAAGGCGTTCACGGTGGGAAGGTGGAAGAAGAGGCAGGGTAAGAGAATCAAGCTGCTCTACAGGAAACAAAACAAACAAGGTGGGGTTTAACTGACTGATTTCATGAACTTAAGTTCTTTGCCTCATCAAATCTCCTCTACCTAAACAACCTCTAGTTCTCTTCTGGAACCCACCCTCCATATAGGGCACATGCTAAGTTCAATCAAAAATCTTTTAGCATATTCAGGCAGGCTGGTGGCTCTCAACTGCTACATAAAGGCGGGCTCCCACCTGGCTTTGCCACAGTACAAGCATTTAATTTCATGCTTTGTCCTCCATACAGCTGCAGTTTTTCACAGACCTTATTTATCTTGAGATTTCAGCTCATCTTTCACATTTGGTTGAAACTGAGTCCCAAAGTTTTTAAGGGGAATTGCTGAATGTACAGAGAGATAAACAACACAATCTCATAAGCCTCATTTCAGAGGCAACCAGGCTAAAAAATGCCAATTTTTAATTTCTGATCCTGTTCATGCCAAATGTTGTCAAACATTTCAGCAGCAAAATGTGGTCCTGAGAGCCTCTTTCAATATCATATCAAGAATATAAAATAAATTGTGATAAATGTAGTCAGTATAAAATAAATGAGTTGAAATTGGTTGCTGGGATGCAAAACTGAAGCTGACAGGCAGTTGAGAGAAAACTTGCAAGAAAATGCCTATTTTATGTATTTCTTTGGGGCTTAAAAGACTGGAGCTGTCAAGATGGTTTTGCACATACTCGGCAAAAATAAGGGAACTGAGCATTTTTAACAATTGAAAAGACAAATTTCTACTGCATTAAGACAACTTTCAAGGTGAGAAGTGCTATTAACATCTACAACCTGAAAAAAGTTACTTAAATTTGTATATGGGGGCCTAATTTTCCCTTGTAAAACTATATCCTATGTTTATTTAGTAGCCAGTTGTGATAAATTTAACAAGAGCTTGTGAAAATCTGATAGAATACATTAGTAAGTTCTCCTTTGGCCATACCTCTGTTCAACCATTCCGTTACCAGTAAGAGATTAATGAGTTAGACTTTGCTATTGTAGAAGTTGCCATTTCTTAGACTATCTCATAAAATTACCTTTGAGGCACTGTATAATTTAATTTTTAAGCACAGCTTCAAATAATAATCTAATATACAATTTACTGTATTAATCATTCCTTAGATTACCATTTAAAAATACATGTTCAATTCATTGCCCATTGATCCTTTTAATGCAAGTGTTTCTAATGAGACATTGCATGTATTCCATAGCAGTTGCTATTTTAGTTTTGAGGTCCTCAGCAAGTACCCTCTGAAACTGCTATTTTGCAATTTTTTTTCCAATGCCTTTGACTCCAACATCTATAGTATTATTCTGAATAATGTTAAGAAGGTAAATAATTTATCATGTAAAAAATAAGAGGGAAAGTCTGAATAATAGCATACAAAACAAGAACCTCAGAAATGAAATAGCAGAACCGATTTGAAACAAGGTATTATGAAGCCTTTTTCCTGACAATCAACATTAAAATAATATTAGCTAGTAAGCTTAAATAAATTAACAATAAGCTCCCCCAAAAAATCAAAGTAGGTATAACAGAATTATGTTAGTCTCAAGTTTGCTTCAAGATATCCTGTCTCTTCTGGTAATATTATCTTGCTCACTCCAGAGCAGTTACACACAACAGAAGTGAATACAAGCTAAAAAGAGTTCCAAGTTCCTAAATCCCAATGGCCATTATATACAAAAAGAAAAGTACTGTTTTAATCTATAAATTAAAATAATTACTCAGGATTTAAGAATTAAGCCTGCAGTGGAGTCCTGTGTGAAGACCCAAAATTATATCAATGCACAGTTAATTTATCAAAGCAGTATTAAATTCACTCCAACTCCTACTTCCAGCCCTGAGTACAGCCAGAGCTCCCTGCAAAGATGGTAGACAACAGCCTTCCCAGAGCAAAGCACACTTGCTTTGGTACCATCCATTTAGCTTCCTGTAGGGAGAAATGGAGAGGAAAACAGATAAGCTCTTTTCAAAATTATCTCTAAGCAATTAAAAAATCTGTAGATTTTACATACAACATGTAGGTTTTAAGGTATCCCTGACATACTCATACGCTATGGTGAAAAGAACAAATGAGATCTGGATACGGATGTACATTTTGTACACAACAGCCTCACCACCCAGACCTCTCAAACCCTCCTTCCAGTGAACTGGTTATTGGAAGTTATTGCAGTCCTCCAAGTGCAGACAGATCCTCATGTCCTTACCCATCTCATCCACTAAATGTCAGAAATAAAAGTTGTTTAGATCAAATTCAGCTTTTCAGTGAGACCTGTGCAAACCTGTAGTCTCTTTCAGGAGCTTCTGTAAGCAGGGAAAAACGGCATTCAGCTTCCTTTCTCAGAAAGGTCTGTAAGAAGTAAAGAGCAGTATTGATTTATCTTCATCACTTTATCTTGATGACAAGTTCTGTGAAAGAAGTTGCCATTTTACATCTCTCTTTTTCTCCAGAATCGGAGAATACGGTAACTTACAATTCATTAATTCTATGCCATTTATTTGGTGGGTATGCTGACATACTTCTTAGATACCAGTCACTTTAGTGACAGAATGTTCGCAAACATTTTTACTTTTTTGTGTGTGAAAATGACCTTTCCATTTATTGATGGCCAAGTCTGAAGAATCAGTGTCCTTGGGGACACTTCCAGTCATGCACAAACTCTCTAATATATATATTTAAACTAGTCCTCATTCAAAATAATTTTAGGATTTTAATCCAAGGTACATAATTACTTTGGCAGGAATCAGAGGTACGTTTTTAGCTAAATGTGTCATTTTTTATAAAATTAAGACTATAGACAGGCAGGAGTGGAGGCTGGAGAATATTCTCAGAACATCTCCAAAGAGGCAAAGGGAAAAACCATGCAAGATCCATCAGCTCCTTCTGCTCAGCAGACAAGCAGATTTGTCCACAGTTTACATTTTCTCACTGGCATTTGACAGAGTCAAAATTTGATTCATTCTAGACCTCTGGGGGAGGCACAAGAAGGATCAAAAAGAAAAGCCAAAAATGCATCCTTCACTGAAGTTTCTCAGCTAGGTCAACCTAGAAGAGCATCCTGAGCACAAATGGTGTCAGTTGATTAAAAAGCACGATCAGACACAAAAGACGAAGAACTGAAGATCTCATTATCTTCTGCAAAGTTTGGAGTTTGGCTTGTAAATCACAGGCTGTGGCCAAGGCTAGAACAAATTCCTGAGAATGTTAATCAATGTTTTATTCCAGAAAGATGGTAACACTCTGACAATCTTACTAAGTGGTAGGCAAGAAACTTAAAGCCCTACAGAAGCACACGATATAATCATGTAGCCTGAGAATCAGCACAGAAAGGTACAAGTGTAACAATGTCACAACAGTCAGAATTTTGAGCAAGCAGCTTTTGGAAAAGTAGCTCCTGACGGCAGGAGAGCATAGGACAGAATTGCTACTCGTCCTTCTTTCCCCTGCAGGCTGTAGATTTGCAGAATCACCTCCTCATCTCCGGAGAAATGCCCTTTGCTAGGCTGCCTTTCCTCATTTTCCTGTTCCCAGGAAAAACAATCAGAACATCTCCATTTTCTACCTGCAGGCTGGTTAACACCAAAAGCAACCACCACTGAGCCTTCCAGTCCTGATGGCATTTGCAGACCTCTAGGAGGTTTTCCTCCAGACTTCCTGAGCTGCCCATGTGAGGGTTACCTCCCAAAATCCCACCTTCTTCCAGTGCATGGATACCCCTGTCTTGCTACTTTTAATTAAATATGGTTAAGCACACAAAGAGTAACTAAACACTTACTGGAGAAAAGAGGGAAGAAGAACAAAATGCTGTGTTAGAGGGAGAACAGAAGCTATCTGAGGTTGTTCCTCCCTCCTCATCCCTTAATTTCTTCCTCTCATATAAAAGAAGCAAGAATCTCTGTAAATAAACATACATATGTGTACTTTTATATGCAAATGTGTCTAACTCCACAAAGGAGCTTCTGCTCCCAGTATGCCTGACAGTCTGAGATAGTGAAAATGCAAGTCATTGAACAAAACACGGTGTCAAGAGCAGCAGGGAAAATGCATATGAAGAAAAGGGAAACTGATTAGAGCCTATCTTTTTAAGAGACCGAGTTCCCTGGTCAAAACTGCAATAAGCAAGACAAAATAAAACATTCCACACTGGGGGAAATGCAGGAAATACAAGAATAGAAAATGGCTGGGGAGTATCTGCTCAAGAGATGGCACAAGCAAAGGTAACGTCTAATTCTTGGATCTGTTTCAAATGCCAGCATTCATGAAATCCAGAGGAGTGGAAATGGTGTTTGGCAGAAGTAGCCCACTTAAAGAGGAAGGAGTGCAGAGTCTATTGACATATGAGGCTGTTAGCAAACAAAAACTATAGTTAGTGGCAATTAGGGTTGTTCTGTTCACTCCAAAACCAGAAATAATAGCAAGAAGTGAACGGGAAGGCTAATGTTTTCCTTCCACAGAATTATTAACATTGCCTACAGTATTACAACCTACTTCACAAGGGGTTCCCCTATATTTCCTGAAGATATCAAAAAGCAACATGCACCGATGCTTCATGCTGGTATGTATGCCTGGATTCTTTACACACTTTTATGAATTATTATTTTTCTTGAATCAGTTTTCAGCATGCTCCTGCAAAATATTCACATACCTCTGAAAACGTTTAGTCTGTATTTGGGTGGTTGCCATTTCAATGAGACTTTTCTACAAAATAAAGGTTTAAAGCTTATGTTAAAAATGAACTCTGTAACATAACTTGAAGCAAGTTGCAGCAAATGCTGTGCCATCATACCATCTGTGTTCAAGTACAGCTCTCAAGCTTTCCTCCTATTGCTTCCTAAAGTGGAAAGTAACGATAAAAAATAAAACCAGAAAAGATGCAGAAGCATTGTGTGTCAGAATACATTATGAAGTTAAGCATTACTGTGCTTGTTTCAAAACCTAACTCCTCTGTATCTGTATACCCCAACAAAGCAACAGTGGGGAGATAAAAAGGAAGGTCACATTCTTCCCATTTAAATTGAGTATCAGTGGTGTTCTCACCTGACACAGCCAGTAAATTCTGGTGAGCTTTGCTGTACCCAGTATTGCTCATTTTAATCTTCTTTAGCTCCCTTCACAAGCATTCCAGCACTATTCCACAGGAACGTGAGTTTAATTTATTAAACCTTGGAGTAAATGGAAGACGCTAGAATAAAAAGGAATCAAAAAATTATGCCCCATTGCTAAATCATTATCTAAGATAACAAAAACTGCTGGATAAACCTTACAGAGAGAAAAATAAACATTGTAACAAACCCCAGCATACATCTTATGCTTATGAGAAAGGGTAGTAAAAGATTTAAATAATAAACCCTACAAGTAAAAAGCCACTGCAGAAAAACAAACTTCTCTTACTTAAAAAGTTGACTTTGTCATACAGAGCTCAAAATAGCACTTTTCTGATATGAAGTAAAAACGAAGGATTGTTGTTTTGAAGATTTGGAAACTGAAACGCGACCCCCAAACGACCACCGACCCATTTCTTCGGAACTAAGTGAGACTGCGCAAGAGGGCAGGACCAAATTAACATACGAAGCGAGACCCTGTATTAGCATAGATAAGAGTTTCATGAATATGAATGTATCTGGTGTTAAATACCGATGGTTCTGGGACCTGGGGTGTGCACGTTAGGTGGAGCGATCCCCCGTGTACCCGGCGCCGTAAATAAAGAATACCTGCTTACTCTCCACAAAAGACTACGAGCATCTTTAAATCAAAACTGTTTCAATCACTTCATCAATGCAGGGTGGAAGGAAGACAAGGAACATGCTGAGAAACTACCCCAGAAGCACCCTGAAAAGTGAAAGAGGGGCTTGCAGGCAAGTCACAAGGCAATGTGTTTGCAGAAGAACCTGTGGTCCTCACTTTCTCAGGTACCATACCAACCTGGGTCCACCCAGTCACTTATCAGTAACACAAATACATTTCTAACTCCCTCTAGCTTCCCAAAAAGCAAGCACTTCTCTTGCCCTATGCTATTCTCATATACTGCCCTACCAATGTTTTTATGACTGTACCTATATAAACATGTCCATTCAGTACTGTGGCTCTTTCTGCATGAGCTGTTTTGAACAATTAGTCAACCAGATATTTGTGGTCAGAGCAGTAGTTTCTCAGAAAGCTGGTGCCGTTTGATTTCCAGTTACAGCTGGGACAAAATAACCAATCACCTGAACAGAGCCCAAGATTTTATGGGAGAGCAGGCACTGAAAAGAGACAAGGCATAATAGTCACCAGGGTTTCCTACCTGGAGCAAGCCAGGGCAGGACATTTCCCTCTCCCTCTTGAGACAGGCCTGGTTCTGTGGCATTGACAGACTCAACATCAGTCCAGAGGAGAAAATCTCACAACACCCTCTATCCTACCTGACCATTTACAAAAGAACACATGACTGTACGTTCTCTATCTTACTTCTAATAATGCGAGATAGCACAGATCCCAGAGACCAGAAGAAAGCACAGATGCTGGGACACCACAACCTTGAGTCAAGGAATCAAGCTGGGGCAACCTCCTCAAGATGAGGACAAATGAGTGCAGGCTTTGAACACCTCAGGGAAACTGTGTTTTTTTTTTTTAAATAAACATTTCCATGAACAGCAATACTTATCATTGTACCATTAATTCTTCTGACATCTGTGTGTTCTGAGAAACGTTTGATCGGTGGAGGCTGAAATGCCCATTTGCCCTTTCAAGGGCATACTTTGCCACAGCAGGATCCTTCGGAGTACCCAGTGCTCTCCCTCTTCCTGGACTTTCCCTTCCAGCTCACAAACTCCTTCCCACTCTGGGCCTAGGGGCCCTTTGGCTCCTACGAGGGACCATTAGGGAGGGGGTTTAACGTCTTACTAGCCTCACAACAGCCTGCGCCACCAGGCCCTTGCCAACAAGCCACACACGGGTCCGGCCTCTTGCACCCCCCGTTGCAGTCAGGCAAACGGTGCCAGCTGCTCATACAGGCCCTGCAGAGGCTTGGCAAAGGGGTGTAAATCGTAAAAACTCAGCCCTCGTGTAAAACCCAAAGCCAAAAGAAATCTCTCGGCGTGTGCGGTAAATAGGGAGGAGGGGGTGACACCCACACACAACCTACCGCCTCACTAGGCAGTGCCTACACCCTCGTTTCCGCACAGCGGCCTGTGCCCTAGGCCTAGCCTCCCATCTCCTCAGCCGACCAAAGGCGAAAGCAGGGCAGGGTGAAAGCGTCACCCCACCAGGCCAGGTTCGGCGAAACGGCTGTCGGAGTCAGAGACTAGGGTTGAGGGGGCGGGGTTTCCGCCTCGCCCCGGCCCGCCCCGGGCCTGCGGCAGCCCGGGTCGCCCCCCC
>VZTY01004633.1:36262-54245 GCA_013400935.1 Turnix velox
CATCTATAATTTTGAAAATATTTAATAGAGGTTTTCTGAGAAAGGACTATAAAAAAAGAGGAAATCACAAGACTAATTGCTGCTTTTCTGCTCAGCTTAAAAACAAGACAGATCTGCAGGTGCTACCTCAATGTATTAATCTGAAAATACATGTTTCTAGAAATCAAATTACTTCTAGATCTAATAGATTTTGGTGGGTTTTTTTTTGGGGGGGGNTCCCCAGCTTTCCAGTAGCCCTTTCAGGCACTGGGAGGTCTCCCCACAGCCTTCTCTTCTCCATCTTGAGCAGCCCCAGGTCTCTCAGCCTTTCCTCATGGCAGAGGTTCTCCAGCACCCTGACCCATCCTCATGGCCCTCTTCTGAACCCTCTCAATAGGTCCATTTCCTTGTGCTGTTGAATGTAATCTTATGCAGAAAAATCACAGACAAAACCTAAGAACCTCTAAATAGACTAAAACTATATATTCCATAAAGACATAAATATTTTATATATATATACATCTATAATTTTGAAAATATTTAATAGAGGTTTTCTGAGAAAGGACTATAAAAAAAGAGGAAATCACAAGACTAATTGCTGCTTTTCTGCTCAGCTTAAAAACAAGACAGATCTGCAGGTGCTACCTCAATGTATTAATCTGAAAATACATGTTTCTAGAAATCAAATTACTTCTAGATCTAATAGATTTTGGTGGGGGTTTTTTTTGGGGGGAGGGGGGGCTGGAATGCAGAAGAGAGTGTTTCTGAGGGTCATGAGCATGGGGTCCCACTTGTTACATCCTCTACTTGGAACAGCAAGAAGTTTTGCATTCTCTCAGAAACATCCAATATAACCCAATTTTGGTGCTGTGGGTTTACTAGAGTGTTGGAAAACCCTCTCACCAACAAATTTATTTTGTCTCAGGCACAGCAAACTGCAAACCAGGGAGGGGACTTCTTAATACTCCTCTCTTTTAGGGTGAGAACCTCTTCTAAGGTCCACTGTTGAGACTCAAAGGAAGATTTCCACTGGGATAACATGGACAGCTTGGCTTAAGGTTTTCTCTGATTTATTAGGATATATTAAACAGCTTCAAAGCTCTGCACTGCTAAACCTCTGCTCAGGGTTTCTCCTAGACTCACTGCTCAAAGTTTTCTCTGTATCTTTTAAAAGGTTTAAAGGCAAGTTGGGATCAAGATGTTTCAGCTGAAGTTGAAACTCGGTGAATTTTCCTCAATAAGCAAAAGAGCTATAATTGGACATCCCTATTCTCTAGTGGTATATAGTTTTATTTCATCCAGATAATCTGGAAAACATTTTCTTTGCATTATAAAATGCTATTTTATAGTAGATGTGCTATTACTGTATCGATCACTGTAAGTAAAACAGGATGGGATTTTAAAAAGAAGATTAATAACAGAAATGGATGCCACAAAAGTGCAAAATGCAAAAAAAAATACATATCTGGAAAAGCAGTTTAACATCAGAGAATTGAACCAATCAATCATTTTCATCTTTTAACACGGGGTGTACTTTACACAAAGATACACAAAATGCTTTGTAGCAAAGTGTAGCCTGGGGAGACAGTGAAAGCCTTTTAGGGAGATCTATAATAGCAACCCATAGACAGAAAAGGGAACATTACCATATGGCAACATAAAAGAAACCTAATTGAGAAGGCATTGCCAGTACAAATAGATATATACTTTAGGGATGAATGGAAGTGCATAATTAATTTTTAAGCCACACCAGTAACTTAGGTTTCAGGTCACATCTATGGTCCTCAGAATATCTTTTCTATATTTCCAATTTTCTGATTGGGAAAGGTTTTCTGTAGTTGAATATTACCTCTAGAAAACCCATCTGCTTTCTTTATTATTTCAGATTTGTTACTGTGGAAGGAAAGGATTCCAAGATGATAAAAGATGATGCTCTAATTTCAGCATTATTTCTGGGCAGAAATAATATTAGTTGCCATATCATTTGCCAATGTAAATTTTTACAGCTATTCCTTTGATATAAACTATGATGATAAAAGATATTGATTAGAATAGAATAGGATCAAATAGAATAGAATAGTGATTTTGAACTTTAAAAAACTTTTTTAGCACAGAATTTAAAATATAATAATAAAATCGGACATCTGGCAACAATTTCAACATCCTAAGGTTCTCTTAGGATTAACAGCTCTGTAAAGCTGCACTTCTCCTGTAGGTCCTGTGTCATTTTTACTAGTCCCACAATGTATCTGACTCTTCTCAGCTATGTCAATTCACCTGAATCCTGCCCAGGAAATCTGTTGTGGTACAAGGTTATTGCTTGATGACATAGAATTAAAACTTCTGAATGTAACTTTTAACTGAAATGTCTGATTTCTGTTGTTTCTGGGTTATATTTTTATCTCCAGTTTATTCTGAAAAATAAAAATGTTTCATAGCCAAGTAAGAATAGAAAAATTTCATTATATTAATATGCATCTTTCTATTTTATATAAAAATATAAGGACAACTGTTACAACTTGTCTTGTGCACCCTGGCCACATAAATGAGGAATCCATGTTCAGATATAAAATTTTCAGCTACCCAGAGAGAAATTACAGAACCAGAATGTGTAGATCAGTTGGGAGAACATCAGACTCTTAATCCAGAGGGTCAAGTCCCTGTCAAGGTATGAGGCTTGTTAGAGTTGGGTTGATGGTTGGACTCAATGATCTGAAAAGTCCCTTCCAACCCATATGATTATGAAAATGTGATGAAAACTTTTTAAGTGACATTTTCAGCTATGTGTGACAATGCTGACAATTGCATATAGATCATTATTTCCATTATTTTTTGCATCAGGTTTCTCAGCTCTTCTCCAAACTCACAACTGACACCAGTGATGTCTCCAAAAATAATAAGTATTTGTCTACTACAGTAATTTATAGCAAGAATGACCAAAATATGAGAGAACATAGAGCTGTCAAATAGTTGGATTTGTCTCCAAAAGTTTGACAAACCCTGAAAAAATGAACAAAGCTATCAGTCATAACCATTGTTCTAGAAAGAAATAAAGCCAAAGATATATCAGGTCTACAAGAATCTCTCATTAGGCTTCTCAATATCTTTTGTCAAAGCAGTCTGCAGTTTCAGCATGCTGAGAATACACATTGTTTAAGGTTGCAAAATCCTCTACAGAATAATCTTTTACATCCTAACACATTTTTTTTCCCAGACAATATCAAGTGTTCACTCTTTTCCAATTACTAAAGACAAATATTAGTGACAAGACTCAGACTGGCAAAAAATAATTGCAATAAAAAACGCACTCAAGAGGCTTTTTTTGTCCTTTCTGAAGGATTATGAAAAGGATATTGGTCTTGTTGCATGTGCAAACCTATTGTCATTATTAAGCTTTTATTATCTTTGCTTTGAATTTACATCTCTAGAGAAGTGATCTTTGGTTCCTTTGGGCTTGTAATCATCATTATGCTTTTCTCTGCTTCCTTCATCACTAAAATTTGCCCTCACCACTCCCCTTGAAGTTTTTCCACTATTTAGCAGTATTATGGTAATACAATTTTTTTTTCCATTTATTATTAGTATAATTCACTATGAAGCAAACTTTGTGCTAATATTTTAGCATTCATAAAATCTGATGGTCAACAAAGCAAAAGATTGAAGGATGTGCCCATACACCAAAAATAGGTATGGAGGTTTTTCAAAGCCTCTCAGTCTGTCCATGAATGCCACAGTAACTGTGGGTTGGATCCAATATAAACACTTAAAAATCAGTCACAGTAATCAGAATGTATATTTCCAAGGTGCAATTTGAGTGGCATTTCTTGTAAATATGGACAAAAAGTCTAACCATTCATCTTCTGGAGATGGCAGTTACATAATGCACAATCTCCCTGGGTCAATTTTGTTGTTTGGAATCTTCAAATGCCACAAGCATAAGAAAAGCCAACTGAGGAAGGAAAATTCACAAAGCTGTCTGTAAAATGCTGCTCAAAGTGGAAGGGAATTTGATGCAGAAACAGTCTTTTAAATGAAAGTAGGGCATACTAAGCCTAAAACTTTGGTTCTGATTTTGTAGGTCTAACTTTTAGCACATTTTGGTACCCAAAAAACCTTCAAATTTGCATAGCTGGTCTTCCTCTAGGTTCAACCTCAACAGCAGCCACATGGGAAAAGTCAAGGATGCCCTGTCTTGTGTTTTAACAAGATTTTCTTCTGGAGTTCTTATTTCAGGACCATAGCCATGACCACACAATTTATTTAGGAAAAGCTACTCAAAGAGATGTGCACCTTGTGTCCAGAGTAATATAGATTGTGATGTGTGTGAGAGTGCTACCACATGAGCCCATCTGAGCCTTCTCCTCCCCTCTCAGATGGACTTTCCCTTCTGCAATTGAGAGTTTTAGCCCTGGGAGTAAATTTCACTGTGTCCAAGCAGAAAAGCTGTTGAATATAGACTTTATCCCAGAGCTCTCAGAAAGTTTTGATACAGGCTTTGACCCAGGCAATGCAGCTCCTTGGTGTTTACACAGTTTTGAGAGAAGATTGCAAACAGAGAAAGTAACATCTTCAAGGACCTCACAACTGCCTATCACTGAGGAGTGCATTATTCTGCACTGGTATTTCTAAGGGACTGGTGGCTTCAGGCCACATTTCAACTTAAATCAAGGTCCTGGCTGCCAGGATGAAATGGAGGTCTCCAGTCATCTGGAGACTGTAACAAGTTATCTGAGGATATTGCTCTATGGAAGCTTACAGAATAAGTCTTAAACTACTTTTTTCATCAGTTCTAGTGAAGAAACAGCTTTCTGGAGGGAGAAAAGGATGGGATTCCCTGTGCTATGAAAGACAGAGAGAAAGATCTTGAGCACATATCTAAAAGACCATTGAAAATCTGTTTTAGTACTTAGGCAGGTGAAGAATGTTTGAATTTGGATGTTTGTATGGCTGAGCTGCCCTATACAAAACCAGCTTCAGATGAACCACAAGCCCTTTGTCCACTTCTTTCATTCTCCAGAGAAGGGTTGTGAGCTGTTGAATGTTAAGGGAAACATTTCAAGCCAGCAGTTAGGTACTCATCTCCTTGGATGGAGCTCTAATAGGTCTAGAAATCATCTCATAACTTTCAACTAACTAGTTTAGGAAGCTTACAGCTTATTTTATTCAGCTATTCTATATTCTATTTCTACAGCCTTGTGTCCCAACATAAAGTACAAAGCAGGAGCATGACCTGGTTGAGTAGCTCACTTAGGAGAGCATCAGACTCCTAATCTGAGGGTCAAGAATTCAAGTCCCTGTCCAGGTATGAATCAGATTTGGGCTGATGGTTGAACTCCCTGATCTGAAAGGTTCCTTCCAAGCTAGATGATTATGATCTTATGCCACCAATTTCCAAAGAAGCATGAAAGAAAGTATTATAACGCTGAATCTGGTGTAATCTATAATGTTTCCATGAAATAAGCCTTCCAATCAGTGTAGGATCTTCATAGTACTCCCATTCTGGCCCATGGTGAGGAGACATTTTCCACCCAAATATGTGGCATCTCTGCCTACAATGTGCTGCAGCTTTAGACTCTATCCAGTTTAAAATTCAAAATGCCTTTGGGAGAAGTGAAAGGGCAATGCTAAACCTTTTGTGTTTCTTACTGATAAATATTCTCTATGACTTTTCTTCTATCATGAGGGGTCATCCAGTTCCAATTAACTTCAGAGAAAACTGGATTGTAATCTTAGCCCTACCTGAGTTGGTAGATTCTTCAGTATGGGCATTCACCCATTAAGAGTTTGATGGGTATCAAATTCAGATCACAGAGGGCTGTTGCACATCATGTTCCTCAATTTGGAGGAAAAAACACACCTTATTTCTTAAAACTTTCATATTCTATCACAAATATCTGAACCCTTCTAATGCATTTTCATTTTGATTTGATAGAAAGTGAACTGAAGTTTTACATTTCAGCATAACAGTTTTCATATCTGAGAAGATTTCTATGAGAAATCCTCCTCTCTTCACTTGTCTGCTTTCAAAATTCAATGACAACTAGGTAAATATTTTTCAGGAGATACTGTAGTCATCCTTATTTCAGGGTTCTGCCTTGGAACAAGGTAAAATTGCTTTACAACACCTCAACATTATTTTTCACTAAATATTCCGTATGGATTATTATTTCTAAATATTATTTATACACAGAGACACACATAACTCATATTGACATCAACTGGAGCACATGCAGAACAGGAATACAGATAATATTTCTGTAATTCTATTGAGCTTTTCTGAACATTTTTCATATTTGCTGGGTAGCAAAGAGAGTCATGAATTCTCACAGAGCAGCAAAGAGTACAGCAATTTTTATTACTCAAATTTCTCGCTTAATGAGTTTGTTTAAGAACAGCTTAAATGTTTAGCAGACTGACATGTAAATAATTACAGAATCTATATCACAGATATTCAAGCTAATTAATGTGATTTCAAAATATTTCCCCCTTATAGCAAGGCAATTTACCAACCTTTTTTCAGGGCAGGTTCCACTTCACCTAAACCAAAAGAAAAAAAATAGAAGTAAGAGAGAATGGATTTCATAATTTAAAAAATAAATCTTATTTTTTCTCATCTTGGCTCATTTTAGTTTTAAAACAACTATTCTAATCTTCATATGCTAAAAGGCTAGCAGTCTATTCTGAGATTCTGGATTTTTTCATGGCATATCTCTTTTACCAAAGAGTTTTTTCCTGGTTCTGGGATAGATTATAATGAGCAGTAGTAACCAAGGAAACGTCCAAATCTCTGTTTGTGCTTCTGAATGTTAACTTGTGATTACAATTTACAATTTTCTTGATTTTTATGCAGGTTTTCCCATGTTTTAAGGAAAGGCCCAACCATTCCATCTCAGCTCCACATAATTAAATATGTATGCAGGTTAGAAAAGTTTCAAATCTTGCAACACATCCAATGAAGTCCAAGGCAAAAATTACTCAATTTCAGTGGAACTCTGAGCACTTGGTTGTGCTGCCAGGTGTTATTTCACCTTCATGCAGGATATGGAATTGAAAGGAGTCAGTCTGAATGATTGTGGTGAAGTGTGGAGCCTCAGCTTGCACTGACTGCAGCTCTCAATGGGCAGGGAAGTCACATGCACTTAGGTTTTGTGCTCTACTGCAGTCAGTTGCCCACAATATTTTCACAATACTGGCAGATATTGAGAAAAATCCACTTGGACCAAAGGCTGGTGGGACTGTGGTTTCCCAATACTTAGTGAGCATTAGGTTCTTGAATTCTTCAATGTCCTATAGGCACTAAAAATTACCCACTAAAGCATTTGGGAGCTTGTGGGTGCTTTGGGAGCTATGAAACAGTAGAAATAAACACTTTTCAAATTTAAACAAGCTCTTCTTGTTTCACTTTTTCTGTGTTTCAACCATATGAGGTTGTAAATCACATCTCAGAATAGGATGCTTGGTTCACAGACTCATACATAGCAGCCTATCTATTAGTATTCATGGTGGTGCTGGTATCAAAAGCTCATGCACACATCTCAAAGGTAGAAATTTGATAATATCTAAAGCTGATGAGCAAAATGAAGCCAGCTTTTCAGTACATGTTGCTTTTTTAATTATATTCTGCTCGAGACAGGCAGAATACAAAATAAACTACCGTGAAATGAACATGTCACTCCTACACTCACCGCTTGTCACAATGACCAACATGATGTGACATGATGATCCACTGCTGTCCTGTTCACACCAGAAAACTAGTTGTTTGGGTGGTTTTTTTTATTTTTATTACAGAGGGATAGTTATTTCCAAACTTGAAATGTTAGCAGTTTACTTTCATTTATCAGATGATGTCAGATGAAGAACCAAAATTTATAGTAAACTCAATTATTTGCAGGATGCCATCCAGAAACCCCGTAGTTCAGGCAAAAGGCTAATTTTTTCTTTTATTTTCCTTTTTATTTTTGTTGCATTTCGATAAATTTTCATGTCAACAATATAGCAAATTTAAAAAGTTTTATTTCTGACTGTCTTGTGTGTATTTACTGGAGCTCTTTAGATTCTTGCTGATTAAAAGAAAACAGCTATTGCCATTCTCTGAAGCAATATCCTGCTGCATATTTTGGCTGTTGCAGCTTTGAAGTTCTTGTTTAAATGAGTGTTCTTTACTTCAAGATGTACTAATGGTAATATTTAATTCTGACAGCTTTTCTGTAATGGTACATTAAACAAGAGATGAAAGCTAACAAAGAGAGCAATTTAGTGATTGGAATAACCAGAAGATGCTTTATTAGCAGCAACGTTCACTTTTCATTTTGTTTGACCTTCTTGTCTGTGAGGTTAAAAGCTGAGGAAGCCAACATAATGCATGTAAAACAGCAGTTAGAGCAGTTACAGAAGTCTTTACATTACAAATACCTTCATCACTGTCATCATCATCACTCCATACGATGTCAGAGAGAAAAGAAATAAAGCCATAAAGCCAATCAGTGGATTCTTCCAAAGTCTCATGAATGATTCTCAGTGGCTCTGTGCTGAGTTTGTGAACAGATCTTCCTGAGTGCAGAGTTTAAAAGAGTTTGGAAAAAAAAAAAAAGAAAAAAAACCCTCCTTCAGTGATTAAAGTTTATCTTCATTTTACAGGGCTAATTATACCACCTCCTTTAACAGAAACAAAGAATTGTGAATGTTAATATTTATTATTCAAGGGTCTGAGGACAGCTCTCCTTCCCGTGCAAGAGTGATATAAACTGTGTCCTACTTTATTTGCTGTTTGCAAAGTGGTTAAGGACCCAGTGGATAATTTGGTTTGATTCTAGCTCTTTTGCTGAGGCTCAATTGGACAATAGGTAGATATAGATTTGATTCTACCTAATATTTGCCCTTTTTTGATAATTTCCTCCTTTCAGACCAATTTTTTGGGGGGTGTTTTTTAGGATTTTTTATCTCTTGTTCAGGTCTTCTGCCTCTTGATGCCTATTTAGAATTCTGTGTCCTGTTCCTCATGTCACATCTCCCCCTGACCCTGTCCACTATACAAATCTGCGTCAAGGAGATGACTGAGATCTGTCTTAACCACACAGACAGGTTATATCATCACAAGGAAAGGATGGGAAGAAGAAATCTAAATATACTTGGACCAAAATTACCCTAAGTCCAGAATGAAAAGGAATGCAAATTCCAAATTGTGTCACAGGGCTACTTTCAAACCAGATGTACATATGGCTATTCTCTTATGGCTTTTCTAGGATTTTTTTCACATACCTTTGTGCTTATTTGCATATTTAAGTAATTTTTGTCTCCCTGCTCCTCTAAGCAAGTTGGAGAACAAGGAAGCTGTGTGGTTTGATGTATTTCAAGTGAAGCCCCTGCTCCCTTGTGTATCCACATCCAGGGAGAGCAACCATCAGTGGGGAATACAAGTATTCCCTTAAGGGCTTCTTCAGTTGTGATTCCACCAGATTCCTCCCTAGCCTGTTTATGCTGACACAGTGTTTCAGAGGAATTTTTCAGCCTCTGATAGTGAATTTTTCCTCTGACCTTTCTTCCAGCAGACTTGGATTTTCTTGGAAGTTGCAACAAAACACTTCTCTCAGTCTGTTACTGCTCCCTCTACTCAAAAAGGCAGACTGAATGATTGCCCTGTGTGATGTTTTCTCACACACATAGACAACTTGAAGGTAGATCACAAATATGATTTGAGGCATTGGCCTAGCCTTGTTCCTGGGATTTCCAGCAGAAATATATACTCTGAATTTAAGAGTATCAAGATGGGAACCATATCTCTGTTTACCACTGTAAATATTTTAGTAGGAAGCTACACAAGTCTCTTCAGAACTACTTCTGGTTGCAGTGTTCTGACTCACAAGCCAAATCTTAGCAGGAATCAGAAGTAGTCTCACATGGACTTGCAGGTTACAAAGACAGGCAAAGTGCAGGCTTGAAGCAACTTTTTTTTGCTGGCAGCAGAATGTAGTAATTTTCTAAAATGCTATAATAAAATACACATGTAACTGTATTGGAAATACAAATGTATCACTAAAGAATTCCTTTTATTTCTAATTAATTAATCTGCAACAGAAAAGAACAGGCTGTTTTTCTAATGTTTTATTTTTCTGCTTCTGCATATAAATAATGTAAACTAAAGAATTCTTTTAACCTTTTTTGGGAGGTTGTATTATACAAAGATATGCCACTGAACAATTAGGCACATCAATGAAATTAATAGTGTGCCATGGTGAAGTGACAGAATTGCAAGTAAATATGCATGATCCCTTCATTTAGTGTATTATTATGTGCACTACTGTATTCAGAAAGACTGAGAAGCTTAACAGGGCATATTTATCCTTCTCATTATCAGACATTTATTTATTTGCATTGGCCTCATGCATTGAGATGTAGAGATTTTATTTTTTCTACTGATTTGCCACAAATACTCTTCTCAAGGATTTACCAGGAGAATGAATACTTATATTTAGGGTATTAAAAAGTCAATCTGCAGCACTACCCTTGATGCTACTTGCATTTCTTTTGATTCTTGGGGTGCTGAGGAGTCTAAGTGGAGGAATAGAATGGATGTGGCCAGAGGGGTCTTAGGACAACTGAGGTTTTGATTCACAAGCAGGGATAGCTGCCTTGATTTCCTCTCTGGTTACCCACCCACCCTCTACTCACTGGTTACTTGGTGATTTCTCAGTTGATTTTAGAGCCAGAGGCTTTTACAACCACAAGAGACTACATCTGTAAACTAAACAAGAATTGCTGTCAATTTATTTTAATACACTGCTCTATCAACTAGCACTTCAAGAACTGCTTCACAGGTAGCAGAGCTGTCCCCCATGGGCAGGCAAGGGAAATGCTCAGAAAAGAAGAAGATGAAGAGCAGAGGAAATTATTCCAGCCACCCCAAGGCAAGCCATCTTTGCTGATGAATCAGAGCTCTCAACGTCATATCCTGGTCTTTCATTTATAACAACTTTATAGCAAACTATGAAAAGGGATTAGAAAGTCTAAATCCTCAGAGGTAAAATTCTCCAGTCACACCTACACTTGACAGGGCCAGCTTGCAAATCCTGTTTAACATTAAAAAGTTTAAAGAAATCAGTTTGGGACAGTGCAGAGGACATTTTAGTGGTAGCAGAAAAATGAAATTTTGTAGATAAATGGATACTATGAGATCCATTTGTAGAACGATGCAAGAGACTTAGACCTGGAAAGTTGTCTCCTTGTGCATAGATCTTCTGTTTAACTTTTGCTATATTCTCAATATTTTAAAAACATATCCTAAAATGCTTAAGTGAAATGCTTCATTTTCACATCAGGTGATGCTGAAGTGAAAACCACCCCTGGTTGAATTAATGCTTTTAGCTCTCCCCTAATTTGTACAGTAGTGGCTTCTTTCCCTAGTGGAAAAAAACACAAAAAACAAGGAAAACAAAGAAATTACATTTGCCTCACACACCTGCAGAAGAAGATGACTATTTCCAGACCATTTGCATCCACTTGCTTCAAAAGAGAAGCTGAGTGAACACAGATTTTCATCACAAAGTTCAACCTTTGCATTTTGATGTAATTCAGGCTATTATTTTTATTTACACTATTATAGATTCTTTTAAAACAATCTTGCCTTCGAGACATTCAGAGTGGATTAGCTGTCCTCTGACTTTTCATCTCTTGGCAGATCTTAGAAGACAAATTATTTTAAAACTAAGCTCACTCTATACTTCTGCTAGCATGTTATGCACTATGCAATATATAATTTGTAACTAATCTCTAACCATAAACTATAATTAATTGATGATCTATATAATCTATCATGCTGTGAGTAGCAGAGGCAGGATCTTGAATTTAAACTGTAAAAAGCCTTTAAGGACACAGGATATTCCTCAGATAGATACAGGCTGTGAATTTCTACCTTTTGCTGAACTTCTAAATAGATAACTGAGCCAATTGTTCCTCCTAGATAATGTAGCAGAAAAATATTATATGTATTTTAAAGCAGGAAGGAGGGGGGGGGGGAAAGGAAGAGAATGGTTACTCAGTAGGTTAAGCTCAAGGATAGAACATGCAATTAATATTGAAAACCTTTTGTTGGCAGTATGTAATTTCATTTTAATCACAGTGTACATTCAGATTGTCCTTTCTAGCCAAATGTACCTGAAAGGCAGGTGTTGAACCCCTGGTGGTTTCTAGACTCTCTCAAAAGCCAATGTAAAAAGACATACTGTGACCTTCAGAAGGCAAATCTCTTGCCTTCCTCTGATATATCCTTTTTAGAGTTAATACAAATTGATTTCTGAAAATGCTCTTTTCATTGACCAGGAAGGAAAGGAAGCCTGAAAAATTAGCATGGATGTGACACCTCATTTTCATGTGACCAATGGATCCTATTGGTGGTGCTGTTTTATATTTAAATCCTTCTTTTCATTGTACACTTCAGCTAAGCACTTAGATTTGTAACTTTGCATTCAGAATTAATTCCAGGTAAACATGACTATTCATCTTGATAAATTGCTTGTGTTCCAAACATTACTGGTACCACCAACAATGCATTGCTATAGAAAATTCCAGAGCTTTCTGGCAAATGATGAAATTTGGAAATCTAAAAGTGACAGATAATGAATCTCAATCAAATTGAAAGGCTTCATCTACTGTCTTAGAACAGAACCTTATTGTAGGAAAACTCAACTGAATTTGATTGGAAAATGTCATCTCTTTTAGATAGCTGCAAGAAAAATGGGGTGTTTGTTTGGACTTGCTTTACTAAATAAAGCAAATTTCATTAAAATAATTCTTTAAGAGATAATTTCAGGTATAATGGAGGTCTTAAATGTTTCTGGAAATTCCTTGTGTATTTTGAAATCTCATGAATGTTACATCAAAAACAAACTACCAATTCTTTGTACAATTTCTTTCTACAATTCTTTGTAGCTCTTAAGCATTATTTGTACAGAACAGAATTTGATTAAAAATGTAAGAGCAAGAGTTTTGAACTCTCTTTGGCTCAAAATTTTGCCTTCAATGGGCCTGAAAGTAGAATTTTTACCTTTAATTGTAATTAATTACTCACATTTAACATGGCTCTTTGAAACCAGCCAATGACAAACTTATGGATTTTTTAACTCTCATGTTCACTGGACAAAAAATTCTTTTTTTAAGTGACAGTCACTTCAAATTCAGTAAAACTGGAGTCTTTTGTGAACAGAATAAACCTTTTTTTTTATCAGAACTGATAGTGGGTCCTTTAAAAAGTGGCTTTAGGCAATAGAAACTGATTAATCACATGGTATGATTCGTTGTAGCACCTCAAGCAAATTTAGTTATGTTTCATGGTCCATGTCATTTATTCCTGTGAAGTGCACAACAGAAAGTGACTAATTGATTTATCTGTGCAAATCACTTCAGTCATTATTCCAGTCTTAATAACTCTACCAGGAATGTAGCTTCCTATCAATCTTTTCTGCTTGTCAAATAGTTAAATACATACTCAGAGGTGAGCCTATTTTAAAGCTGATTGGCTTTCTCTTTTTAATGAATTGCAATGAATTGCTTAATAATTGTTGGATTTCCATCAATTACATATTTTGACTCCAGTGAATTGAAGGCAATTAAATTACAAATGATGGTAATTAGCTGGTGTAAAGTTTGATCTATGAGATTTAATCTAATTCATTGATACTGACAAGGTACAGCTGATGAAGACAGAAAATTTCTGTCATGTTTGATAAAATGCAAAAGCCAAATGCTAATTTGTGATAATAAAACATATCCTAGCTTTAGTAGAAATATAGAGATATGTAAAGAAATATAGAGAAATGTAGAAATATTTTATCTTAGAAATATAGAGACCTGGATTTTTATTTGAAAGTTTATAGATTTCAATATTTTTTTTCAATATATTTACTAGTAGTATTTTATTTTGCCTCTGTGGTCTTTCAGCATAGGTGTTCCTAGGTATTCTATTCCTATTCACAGACTCATATTTTTGTCATGTTTAGAGCTCTAAGCTTCATGTCAAATGGTGAAAAAGAAGAGGACATTTTCCCAATATGACAAAAAAATAATTAGAACTAAAATTTGTCACAAACAATCAAATAATTTCAACTACTATTGATACAGCCATAGACATGGACCAGAATGTAGATTTAAGATAGGTTTTACATGTAATTTGTGTAATTTGATTTTATATCAACTGGAAATTTCTGTTTTCATAGACTCACAGGGTTGGAAAATACCTTCAAAGGTCATATGGACCAACAACCCTGTGACATCCTGCACTAGATCAGGTTGCTCAAAGCATCTGCAAACCTGGCCTTGAATTCCTCCAGGGATGGTGCCTCCACCACCTCTCTGGGCATCCTGTTCCAGTGCCTCATCACCCTCATAGGGAAGAACTTTTCCCTAATGTCAAACCTAAACCTGCCCTGCTCTAGTTTCAAACCATTGCCATTAAACTTCTAATTGGATGGATCAAAACCTAATATTTTATCTGAAATAATTTGAATATTTTCAATCATTCTAAGGATTGTCTAACAAAGATCACAGATCTTATCTAAAAAAGGCAGTGTTGTAAAATAATTTTACACTGGTCCTTTTAAAGGACTTTTATGAGGGTAAAATGAGTATCCCCCAGCTCCCCACCTTATCCTGGGAATCCCCTGAGTTGTGAGCATCTTTTAGCTGACAGTTTTGTTTCAAGCAGGATGTGAAAATTGGGAGGAGGACACTGCAATGATCTTCACAGCCCCAATTAGCAGAGTTGTGGTTAGCAGAGAAGCAGTGCTGCTGCATCCCTGACACTCTGCTAAGTGCCCATGCTTGGTTATCTCCAGGCCAGCAGACCCCACACATATTCAGAACACTGCAGGCAGAATATCTTTACCAGGTGGTAAACAGGGATCATCACAATGTTGTGAATAGGTGGCTAGAGCAGATGGCAACAGGATGAACCAGCCCCAGAAAGGCCAATAAAGAGAGAGGAAGAAACACCATTAGCAATAAGCAACAACCTCAGCTGTCACTTGACTAAAGGCAGCAGTTAGGGTGGGAAGTGAGGGGTTATTTCATCTCTGTGGGGCTGCTGTTACGGAGCAGAAATTGGAGTTCATTAAAAAAGAAAAACAATGCTCTCCATGTGTAAGGTAATAGGGTATGAATCAGAGCAATGTAAAAACACAGTTAAATAAGGCACAGGAATCTTCACAGGTTACAAACATACTCTTTTGCTGAAAAAAATGCTTTCCATATGGTTCACTCTAGCTGAATTGTTTTGATTTCCTCAACAGCAAATAATGAAAATATTACATGACTACAACTGGAACTGAACTGAATTACTGGTTTTGTTTGTTTACCACTAGAAATTTCACCATTATGGGCTGGCAATTTGGTTTGTGTCTCATACCCCATAAAGTGCACTTAGGCATGGAAGAATTATTTCTTTTCTCAGACCCTTCCCTGTCTGAAATTTCATATTTTCAATTCCTTGACCTCCTGAAGTTTGATCTATCAGTTTTTCATCTTGTATACACTAGAACATTTGGGATAAACATAGTATGTGCAGCACCACAGTACTTCATAGACTGACAGTCTTCCCAGTATAAACTCTTTTTTTTAGGGGTTTATAATTCAGCTGCAGTGAAACATGGGATGGAAGATGTCAACTAGGCAGCCCATCATCAAACTGGAATTGGGTTTAAATCCCTTTAATTGTTTTTTAATATTATGAAAGAGTGAAAAAGAATTTGTTTTGTAGGTTTTAGATACATTAGTGAAAGTCTCACATAAGTCAACTAAGAATTTAATGGAGAACTTTAAAATCCACGCTGTTTACTCATGCTCTGAACTGACACCTGTAAATACAGTAAAAATTGTATTTCGAAAGACTTTAACATTGTTTTGATGAGTTCCAAAGTGAGTACAGAAAGAGCCAGTGCCTGTTTTTTTACTTCCCCCTATTCCATCTGTAGGAGATTTATATATTTTTTTGCAAATATGGAAAAGCTTTTAAATATTATTTCAATGTGAAGGGACTGTGAAATACCTCGTAGTCCATAAAGTTTGCTAATTTTTTAGACAAAGCCATTATTTTTTCCTGAATAAGTGCAGAATTATGATCAGTTTTCAATCTATCAGCTATACTGGCATAAAATACAAGAGGAAATATTAAGTGCATTCTTCTTTTTGCAATTCTTAAAAACTTTCAGTGAATGTGAACCCAACATGATCATTCCTGGAGAAATTTGAATTTGAATAATGATTGTCACATAAAAGAAACCCAAAACCCAAATTAACTCAGTAGGATAACAATTATTTTGCTCATTTACACATATCTTAATGGTGAACCAGGCACTCTACAGCCAACAGATTTTGCATCTCTCAGTTTTATTATGCAGGAGACTGGGAAAGCAAATGTCTGTGTGTCAGTTATGGAGTACATTATTTGGAGTCCTGTTCTTCACCTTCTTGCATCTTTAGTCTTCTGAATCTATATTTCCTAATTGTAATTTTAGTTTATTTGCCTCTGCTGGAGAGTATTGTATCATTCTGACTACCCAGGGCCAGCAAAAAAGCTTTCAGTGGCTTTCAATAATGGAAGCTAAGGCAGGTGGTGATTTCAGAATGTGTTAGTCAACAGGTTCACCAGATGTTTTGCCATTAAGTTAAAAAGGAAAAGAAAAAAATAAAAGAGTATTAAGAGAGTGGAATCTGAGTGGAATCCCTGCTGCTTGCTGTGGAACTGGGAGCTCCAGTCATTGACAGGCATTACCTCCTCAGAGGTCTGTCTTTGCTGCAGGTCTCTAAAAATCCTCTTTATGGTTGAGCAAACTGAATTATTCACAACAAAAAGGTTGCTTTCTTTCCTTTAATAAAAGCAGTTGTGATAAGATGCCAATCTCACCATGCTGTGTGTCTCTGCCATATTTTCACTAGGATTATTTCGTGGCTACTTTTGGGCTTCTCAGGGTTGGGGAGGTTTCATTAGGTTTGATTTATTCTGGCCTTTAGGTGACTGGCAAAATCATTTTAGTCTGAATATTGAACACTGGACCTGAAACTGGTGTTAATTAGCTGTAATTGGTCACAGATGTGGCAGGGAATTCTGAACACTTTCATCAGCCCATTAGCAAACGTGGATGTCTGGGCAATGAATCATTAGGACTAAAATAACCTTAAATTATTTAGTTACACTTACAATTCAAATCTATAAAGCAGTTATGTGTACAAGAAATGCATGAAATACATTCATGAATTAAGAAGCAAATTAACTAGGTGTATTTGCTACAACAAAGACTGGAAGTAATAACAAACTGCTGCAAAGCACTCATCAAGCCTAAATTAATTTTTTTTAAACATTTCTGTGAATGTATAAAGGATTTTCCAAAGCATTGTATAACTTTCTGCATATTCATACATGCCACACACTGCATGAGACTCATAGTTTCTTATCTGAGGCTTTTGTAATGCATATCACCTCCATACCACATTAAAATATTTCAGTCATGTTTGTAGTTGTACAACACAACATGATAGGAATGCAAGCTTTCATTTCTTTCCTCAAAGGAATGAACATAACACACTCAAAGCGAAACACTGTAAAATTTAATTTCCTTCTTCTGGGTAGCTAGAACAGGGGTGAATCTTTCAGCACTGATCTAATTCTTGGCTCCTGCTTTCCTTGCATTTGGCAATTACACTGCCAAATCTGAACTTGCAGATCACATCTGTGCTCTAACTTGTGAGCAAATTGACCCAGAACCACCAAGGAGGCAGAGATCTACACACACAGAGGGTGCTGCAATATTTTCTATATCATGACAAAGCACCTCCTGAATACTACAGAGTACTATAGAATTTAGAGTAATCATATTACAGACGTATAAAATCTCACAAAATGGATCTTAAATCTCTCTATGAGAGGAGCTTGAATTCACATCATCCAACTTCAGCTGCCTAAGACCTTAACATTATCCTCCCTCAGACTCTCCCAGTTCTTTTCAGACAGTGAATAAAA
>VZTY01004634.1:0-44342 GCA_013400935.1 Turnix velox
TCCTGCTCCAGCAGGGTGATTGGTCTAGGTGATCTCTTGGGGTTCCTGCCAATCCCTGACATTCTGCAATTTTCAACTCAAAAATAAGGCATGTGGTAGTTAACAAAGTATTTGCTTGAGAAATCACGGATTTAAAAGGCTATAAAGTGCAAAATACAACAATGCACTCTAACCAGCACAATCCAAGTTATAAAATTCTACATAGTAATGATTTGCAGAAATTAACTCTTTCTAGATGAGGTTAGTCTGTACAGAGAATGCACGCATCACCTAATTTTTCCAGTAGTTACTTAATCTTACTGCTGAAATACTTGCACATAATTCCTTCACAGAATTTGTCCAGAGTTTGCCTTCACCTACTGCATCTTTTATATCTTTGTTAAAATAAACACTCTATTACCAGAAATCTTATCTTCCATCTCAGTAATTAAAGGCTTCATTTGATTACCTCATGACCCTGTATAACTCAAATGGTCTCAAACCACAAAGTGTGCTTTTTGTTGTGTTTCTGATTCTTAAGCTTTTGTGGATTTTTTTAAGTTCTCATGAATTTTCATATGAAAACTATGTAATGTTGTATTTACACCTCTTTATTTCAGGGAAGAAATTCTTCTTATTACATCCAAGTTCTGGCACTTATCTGCTCAAGGTTTAAAAAAATAATGTGAAATTCATTGTAGTATTGTAGTGTTTCGCTGATACAAGTACTCATTTCTGAACATGCTGATTCTGTTGAAACAACCAACAATATTATACAGTTTCTGGGCACATGCCTGTGCAAACACTTAAACCTCTATAACACCAATAAGAGCTGAATATAAATATAAGCCTGTGTTTGGATGGATCTCTGAGGTATTCAGATTCATTGTTCTTCTTAATGACCAAAATTAAAGTACTAGTCTAAGTTTTTGCTTTTGGACAACTCTTGATGATTTAATTAATTTCATCAGATGCAGCAGGAAGGGGTGTTCACATGGCTTTTGTTATTAAAATTGGCTACTTCTGTCTTACATGACAAAGGAAAAAGCCATTACCTATCCCTTTTATAAACCTGTGAAGTGAAGCACTTCCCTTTTTCCATTTTGTCTACTTTCCTCCTTCTTCAAAGTCATCAGTGAAAAATAGATTATTACAGCTGGCCTTGATCCCGTGAAAGTTGTTTCTGAGGTGTGAAAAGCTTTATGGTAATGGCTGCAATTTGGATGAAAACATTAAGAAACCACCTGACTTCCCTAAAACAATTAGTTCTACAGTCCTTGCAAACTCAAACCCTGAACAAAACCAAACCTCACAAAGGAAACAAGTAGCAAGGACAGATCAAAGTCACAGTACCATCTGGGATGTGGCTCTTTTGCTGACACATTTAGAAGTTCACTACACACATATATCTAACAAAGGCTTTCAAAGAATTTTCCCCCTTTTTTACATCAATCTTTAGAGACATTTCTAGGAGATGCATAATGTGTAATGGTTTTCTCTTTCCTGCAACCAGAAACCTCAAATATCTTCACTCATACCAATTCTGATTAATGGTCAATTAGAGTCATGAACCTGTTACACAGGAAGCCACAAACTTGAAAAACAGAAGTTTAGAGAAATAGAGTGAAAGAATTTCTTAAAGGTCAGTGCTGGGATAACAGATCAGCACTAGAAAAGGTTACCATAATGTATTGCTAATTTCCTAGATGACACTCTCATTTCAGTGAAGAAGGGGTTCTGCAGGTGGAGGCCAAAGATACCAATCTTATACATCTCCAGTACCTGCTTCAGAATATTTGACAAACTCACTATTGAAGTTGCTTCTGAGAACCTAAGTGATGCAACC
Source organism: Turnix velox (assembly GCA_013400935.1). Taxonomy (NCBI): domain Eukaryota; kingdom Metazoa; phylum Chordata; class Aves; order Charadriiformes; family Turnicidae; genus Turnix; species Turnix velox. The sequence goes on from VZTY01004634.1 coordinate 1,826, forward strand.
TGATTGCTTTGGTTTAAAATAACCACTTCTAACTAATGCAAATGAGGATTCAACTTTTGATTAGAGAAGAGCTTCTTAGAACCAAGTCCTTCATACTGGATGAGAAATTCACAGTGCTAACAAGAAAATTAATGGAAAAGATTAAAAGCACCATCAAAGAGATTCACCAGAGTCCAAACAGCAAATGGAAATACTCGTAGAAGATATCATTACCACTAGTTTTCAGAGCCTCGACTATTTACTTCAATTGTTTACAGGTTCTAGAAAGAAAAATGCTTAAAATCTGCTGTTCATTATCTCCTATGGTCCAACCCTTTCTGTTTAGTTAACATTCTCAGACTCTGAAGCAATATAAAGAAGACAACATCCCATTACAATCTAAAGATATTCCAAGCAGAGGATATTGTTGTAAAGCTAAATCAAACATGGAGCAAGCATACATTTAAATAGCTGAATAACACTGATGCTTCAGTTTTAACATTAGCGTGAGATATTCTGAGCCTGATTTTCAGTTCTTTCTGTAAAAAAGAACTCTTAAAATTGGTCTCCCCTCTTCCTGATGCATTATTAGTGATATTTTGTACTGATATTGACCAGTGTATGTTCATTCCTTTGAAAATTTTAAATATTTAATTGTACTAATAAATAAAAACTAGCATAGTTAGATACAGAAATTAAGTTTTTCTTCACTAAGGCATTTAAATTAATTCCTGGTTGATATAATCCAAATAGGATTTTCCTGTAACATCTTTGGACAGAAAGGCTATTATGAGTCAAAATTAATGTTTCTTAAGGTTCCTTTAAGCCAGTCTTGTATGAACTCACACTGTTTTGTGCTAGTGGGACTGCAAACTTAGACACATACAGTCAAGTTTATTGGAAAAGAATTCTGCTTTTTACCAAATCAATACTATTGTTAAAATGGAAGACTGAGTAACACAGGTTACTATTTAGCATCTCCAATACTTAAAATAGTTGCACAATGAGATCGTAAACAACGGCATTACACTCCATAAAAGGAGCCTACAATATCAGTTATGTTATTCATTAATTTATTCTGACAGGATTTCATTAATGGAATTGCAAGGCATCATGTTACTAATCTTTTAGGCTTACCTAAAATAACCTTTTCAATGAGATTAGGGATTTATGTATACACTCAGTCAGGGTGCCTGTATCTTGGATCAATTCCAAACTCAAAAAAGGTCCGATTGGGTGTCATTTACTTTCAAACTGTTAATAGTCAATAATTCCTGAAGCTCAATTCAACAGCTTCAAATCAAGGTAATAATATAAATAAGTTCAAAGTTAAATATGCTTCTTCAGAAATATCAGGTTACAGGATTCAATAATGTTTTAGTTCAATTCTCTCCACAACAAAATACAAGCTTAAGTATTACTACAATCACAAATTGCTTAGCAGAATATCTGATGTTTGCAGACAGGGAGTACAAAATCTCAGATATGCTTTATATCTTGAAATATTCAACTGCCTTATTGTATGTGTTCTAACCTTTATGTCTTAGAAACCTACACCTAATATCTTAACAAACCCGAAGACTTGACAAAGAAAATAATATTCCTGAGACTTCAGTATTTTAATTGTTTATCAATTACAATTAAGAATGAGTATTGGGATAAAATGATACAGCAGTGAACTAATGAAATGATATGTTGAAGTACAACATCTGCATGTAAGCAGCAGAACACATGACAGACCTTCACATTCATATGGCTACCAAAGAGACAAAGGGAGAATTTAGGTATTAGCTAGCATTTTGAAAATGAAATATCTTTTTTGTCTTGGCAATAAATTATGCTGTATACTGTCTGCTGTTGTCTGGTACAGCAGAATGCTCATCGTCAGGTACACTATTAAAGACACTGCTGTCAGACTGTGAGCTTTAATTAAGCTTTAACTAGGGCATCCTGGTAAAACCAAGTTCTTTGGAACCAACATAACAATTCTGAGTGACTACACAGCACATAGTTCTCAGCTGGTTTAGGTAATAGAGTCTGCAGAGTGTATTCAACATTTACAAAGGAAAAGAGAATAAAACCAGAAGAAATATAGAGAAATTGGAAAGATTTTTTATATGCCTGTTATAAAATGACAAGCACTGGAGTCTTATCTCTCTGCTATTTTGAGTGATATACACAGTGCTTCCCATAAAGTGAACATAAAGTTACTAAGAAAAATGGTATATAACTGCACTGCCAGATGACTGAACCATTGTCAGGGAACTGGATAATAATTCCTTATACATATTGCTGAACAATAAAAGCTAAGACCAAGTCACAATATATAGTCATGCTAGGAACATAGAAAATCAAAACAATCTATAGTTAGATGCAATCAATTGTAACAAAGTAGAATGTAGTATCATCACATATTCATGTCGACACTTCCATGTAGAAACAAATGTAATGAAAAGTTACAAACAATGTTTCAGTCAGCAAAGGAAAGAAACATAGGTCCTTAGATCCAGAAATTTAAACACTGTGTTTCTACCTCATCTGATCCCCCTTTAAATGTATTCCTTACATTTTCAGGGTCATGAAAATTGAAACTAAACAGCAAAGTAAATTTTAACAAAAAAGAGCTAACACTAAATAGGGATTTCTAAATTCACAAATGCAATTCTAAAAGCTTTCATGGAATCACTCATATGCTAAACCACCTCTTTCTGAATCTCTGCAAAGAGTGAAATTAAAAAAATTTGTAAAAATCAGAACATAATGCATGTTTATTTCACAAGTTTTTAGTAATTACTTTCAAAATAAACTCATGAAGTAGACCAATAAGTAGATGAAAGAGATCATTGTAAAACAGTTTTTGTTCCTGGCTGATCTATCACTAAAAGTAGATGCCAAATACACTACTCAATACATAGTTAGGTAGAGCTGTAGTTCTACTTGGAAATGTCATTTTCAGAATGAAACTTCACACTATTTATTGATACAAAAACATACTTCACACTCATTTATTGAGCTACAGTTACATGTTAACTTTCTGAGTTGAACTTAAAAGCAAAAAGAACATGAAGTATTTAACTGCAATTCTGAAACTGCACAAGGTTAGGAAAGCTGTAAATAGGTCTGAGCTTGTAGGTATCAACGGGACTGCAATGATGTACATCCACTGATGAGCTGACCCTACCTTTCCCATTTATCTCCTTTCATTAAGATACATTAATGATAGTGATTATCCATAAAGGAGATGAAATAAGAATCTCAAGATGAGATAGATGATAGTCATTAGCAGTGCAAATTATCCTGCTGTTAACTGCAAAGAGGTTGATTTCACCAAATACTAGCATTAATACATAATAGAAGGCTCCAAGAATACTTTTAAAAACCTGCTATAAAATAAGGAATGAACTACCTACAAATTTGTGTCTATTGCATATTTGAATTCACTCCACCAAAACACCATCATCAGCAAAATACTTAAGGGCATCCTTAATTTATTGTAATTCCTCACAGTTCAGAATTAAGCACACATACTTGTGAGCAAGCTCAGACCTAAGAACAGGAGACAGATATAACTGCATTTTAATTTCCCCTACTTTATAGCATTTTACCGTAATTGGCACATGTGTGACAATTTCTGTCTGGTATTAGTACATAAGTTGGGGGAAATTATCTGAGTCCACTACTCACATTCCCATTCCTGAATCCTTATCTGCACTTTCCATTTACTTGCTTAGTTCTGTCAAATAAGTATTTTGGTTTTCCATTATTTCTCCTTATGCCAACATTCATCTTGTCTGCTTAGATTGTGGATTACAGTACTAGAGCGTGAACTAAGAGATGCTGACATTGCAAATCTGCTTGGCTGAGGAGAAAATAACTCTGTTAAGGACAAATATCCCAGCTACAAGGAAACCACCGGGAGCTGACAAGAGATAAATAAGATTACACTTGCTTTGCTAGAGAGAATGCCAAAGTCAGAAGAACTGACGTTCCCACTTACATCTCAAGGTTACAAACATAAATGGAAATAATTTAATTTCTAGTAGGCAAACATTCACACTTAGAAAAGCACTCAACACAGTTCAGCAATTTCACAGAGGCATTTCAAATGAATCCTAAAGCTATAGAAAAAAGAAAGAAGCTGGGTCCATACAGATGAGAACAACAGTACAATTCTAATCAAATTCTATATCAGAATGGGATGTAGAATTTCATGTGTTTATTTATTAATTTGATGTGTTATTATCAGTTGAGGTTACCTATTATATTTAAAAAAATTCAAAACTAACTCTGATGACAGAAAATAATTTATGTATTTTTGAGATGATGCATTATTTACTCACAATAAATGACTGACTTAGGTTTCTCTATTAAAAAAAAGAGAGAGAAAACTTATCCAAAAGTCAGATGTAACTGAGCATTTGGGAACACTTCAGAGAATCACAGAACCACAGAATGGTTGAGTTGGAAGGGATCTTTAAAGCTCATCTAGTCCAATCACTAGCTCAGGATGCTCAAACCCACAATTCAACCCCTTCCATGGATAGGAGCATTCACAGCTTCTCTGGGTAATCCATTCCACTGTCTTATCACCATTGTAAAAAATTCTTCCCCATATCCAGACTCTTTCAGCTTAAAATCCTTGGCCTTTGTCATGTCACTATAGGCCTCAGTAAAAAGTCTGCCTTTATTATGACCCTCCTTCACATACTGAAAGGCTGCAATAAGGTCTCCCCAGAGTCTTCTGTTCTCCAGTCTGAACAAACCCCAACTCTCTCAGACTTTCCTCATAGAAGTGCTCCAGCCTTCTCATCATTTGATAGCCCTTCTCTGGGCTCACAACAACAGATCCAGATCCTTCTTATGTCAATGGCCTAGAGCTGGGTGAAGTACTGTAGCTGAGGCCTCACCAGAGCAGAGAGGAAGAATCACCTCCCTTGATCTGCTGACCATGCTGCTTTTGGTGCAGCTCTGCACCAACACATGTTCAATTTCTTTTGGTAACCCAGAAATCTATTTCATACATTTACTCACATAAACATCTAGCTTCAGAGTCTCTCACAATAATAAACAATATAGAAGAAAATACAGATATGTTTCATATAAGCAGCTGTGTTAATGAACTCTTCACCTTGCTTGCAGAAGGTTAAAAATATTAAGCCCTTGCTCCTGCCAAGTACAGCAGATATTAGCAATTTGTTACCTCCCGAGGAACATGTCATAGTGTCTTATGGTAAGGATGCTTTCATTCTGTAGCTACTGGTCAGAAGGTAAAAAATATCTGCTTGATATCACCAATAAATTATGTATGTCACCTACAGGGCAGATCTGATAGCACTTTAAAAGTCTGATTATATAAATGGTCTATAACTTAAAGATGACAGGTCCTCCTGTGGAAGGGGCTGAACTTGACCTCAATTTCCTGGTTGTGTCTACTTTTAACAAGCCAGCGTATGCTCTGCTGTATCTTCCTGTGCCTGCTTTGATGTTATTTTTACCTACAAAGGCCTGTTCTATTTCAAAGGGTACAGATCCTGAATATTCTCTTGCACGATCTGAATGACTAATAGGAAGTAACCGAATGTTTATAATTGTTAAACATGAAAAACTTAAAATAATGTAGTGTCAATCATAACATCATACCATATTTGCAATTATATGTTCTTAATTAATCTGAGATACATAAGAATTAAAAATTTTTCATACCCACATAACTATTCCTTGTAATTATTCCTTCCCATACAAACACATCTAAAAATGACTGCATTCCAGCTACTAATATATAAAGCATGCATTTTGTCTAAAAGTTGTCATGGTTTCTATGTTCCATTACTGTACTGTTCCTCGTCCATACTGTATAGGCCAAATATGTAAAACACTGTATTTTATTGCACAGCTTCCCAGGGTTATTACTTTTTGTCTTCTATTTAAAGGAACATGTAGGTGGCTGAAAAAAATCCTGAATTATTGCAAAGGTTTAAGTTTTTATGCCTGCTTAAGATGGAAAAATAAAAGAAAGAACTTTTTTAAAATAAATTCATTGTTTTGATTCATTTTTCTCTGTAATTGTGGCAAATTGTTGAAAAAGTAAAACTTAGTGAAGAAAGACGAATTCTAAAAACTTTCAGTTCTGAAATGTCATTTTGCAGACATCTCCTACTCTGTGCTGTGGACTAACTTTATACCAGAGAAGACAGAGCACATTATATGAGGTACAGTCTGGCTGCTGAACTCTGGCAAGTAAGAACTCTGGGAAGTACAAACTCTGGGAAGTACAAAGATATGTTTTACCCAAAACATGCCACATGTAATCTCATTTAACACCAAGGAGATAATCCAAATCCAGATTAATCCAAAGAGAAATGAAAAATAATTTAAAACTCAACATTTTGTACTATCTTAACTTGAAAATGAAAAAAAAAATAGCAAACACTGTCCTATTAAAATTTTAAATTTGGCATAAAAGGTATTTACTAAAAAATTTTTTTTATCAGTTGTAATACAGATTTATGAGGATTCTTTTTTTTTCCACCTGCTGAGTCTGTATGTAGTATCAGTCTTTGGTCAAGCAGCACACTAATTCTAGCAACAGTTATCTTGACAGCAGATGTTACGAAAAATCTGCCACAGGGAAATAAGAAACATACGCAGAACAAATCTGGGAAAGACTTCAAGAATGGCAATGTGGAAACATTTTTAATGAAATACTACAGGAGTGTGGAAAAACAGTAGTTCAAAAGTTTCAACCCATCAATTAAAACAGTAACTTTTGGAAATACAGACATGTCACTTCAGTTCTCTGCCACATTTTCTCCAGTCCACTTAGTGGCTAGTAGAAGATAAAATTACATAATGTGTGCAAATCTCCTTGTAGACTAAAATAATTATGTAAATGTTATTATACAATTATGTGTTATTATATTGAGTGCAGCTCTGAAGAGAAAGACTTGGGTGTGTCAGTTGATGACAAACTCAACATGAGCCACCAGTGTACACTCGCAGCCAAGAAGGCCAACCAAATCCTGGGTTGCATCAAGAGGAGTGTGACCAGCAAGTCCAGAGAGGTGATTTTACTCCTCTACTCGGCTCTGGTGAGACCCCACCTAGAGTATTGTGTCCAGTTCTGGAATCCTCAACATTGAGCTGTTTGGGGTCCAGAGGAGGACCATGAAGATGGTCAAAGGGCTGGAGCAACTGCCCTGTGAAGACAGGCTGAAGGAGTTGGGGTTGTTCAGCCTGGAGAAGAGAAGGCTCACGGGGGACCTTATAGTAACTTATCAATACCTGAAAGAAAGGCAGGGATAGGACTTTTAATAAGATATCTGATGGGAGGACCAGAAACAATGGATGTAAATTGGAAAGGGGGTAGATTCAGACTTGACCAAAGAATGAAATTCTTTACAGTGATGGTGGTGAAACACTGGAACAGGTTAGCCAGAGAGGCTGTGGATGCCCCCTCTCTGGAAGGGTTCAAGGCCAGGCTGGACATGGCACTGAGCAGGGGGGTTGGAATTTTAATGATCTTTAAGGTCCCTTCCAATCCGAACTATTCTATGATTCTATACCCAAGTCAGTTTATTTATTAAGGGGATAGAATTACTCAAAGCCACTATAAGATCTCATTATTAAGTTCTGATAAGAAGAGGTCAGAATTACTTGAGAACACTATTGGGTCTCATTAAATCTAAGTAAAAAGGCATAAGCAGAGCTAACCTCATTCTTTTTTTCTCCTGCAATGGCTACATCAAAATGGAAGAAATTAAAGGCAGAAAATGAGATCTTTTGTATATAGATTTCTATATTTATCAAGAAGGATATACAAGGAAGTTTTATGATGAGAAACCTCATTTAGAAATACCTTGCTCTTTGCATTTCCCTTCTCTTCACTCATGACCTTGCTCAGTTATTTCTGTCCTAGTTTCCAGAGTGGCTTCTCAAGAATACTTTTAGTTTTACTCTAGTTTTGCAATTGCTGATGACAGAACCAAATGTATATTAAAAAGGTGTAAGAGTCTCAACAATGTTAAGACAGAGAAATAAATTTATCTTTCCTTTTCCTGTTCTCTCTCCTGAATTTATAAATCCCAAGACAAACTCATGGCTCCTAATTCAGCTTCACCATTCTCTTCACCATTCTCTCTGTGGTCCACAGGCAGGAAGATTTCACTGAAATGGGAGCACTGTTAATCAGACTGGCCCTTTCAAAGCCTTCATAACTGAGGAGTTAATAGAATAAAGCTCTTCAAAGTCACATTAAAAAACTTCGGAAGAGGGGTCATACCATACAAAACTAATTCTTGGTTATGAAACTCAGTCAATTGATGTGCTTGCTCTCAATGGAACTCATCACGCACCTAATAAAAGCACAACTTTTTACTCCATCATACTCAAATATTTCAGTTTATTTCAGATTTCAAATCAATAACAGCAACAGTGTTACACCAGATGCTTGATCACTGCCAGAAACAGGATGTTTCTAAATCAGTTAGACAGACTGACATGTTACACCCTTTTTATACTCTTACGAGATAGAAATCTGTAGGTCATAAAACTAAAAACACCCCAAACATCTATGACATGTGTAAACAGCTATAAGAAATATGTTGGTGTGTTACTAGCAGATCATCATAGTTTAAGTTGGGGTAGGAAAAAATATGTATCACCACAGAGGCTTATTGTTGCACATATCTAATGGAAACAGATTCACAGCAACATGGTTTTATTCATGCATATGCAGGCAACAACACTGACATGTTCATGTCTTAATGTTCCTCCTGGTATGAAAAATTTCATCCAAGGACACTTTGGAAAACCTCATAGAGCAAAAACCATGGTGGATCCAGAACTTCTTAAACATTGGTCAGTAAAACCATGCATATTTTAACCACAGCAAGTTTCACCAGCAACTCTCTGTTCAAGTAACTTTTTCTTTTAAAAAGAGCAGTAACACAAGGCTGAAGTTTCTCACAGCTTTTGGTTTATAATACTCATTAGGTAATCATAACTTGGTGCATCCATTGAGCTTTCATAAAAGATACTAAAGATACTCTCATAAAAAATAATCACTGTAAGTATATAGGAACTAAAATTCAGTTCTCTCACTTTAGTCCATACTTTGCCTTTATAGTATTGCATCCACAGAAATACCAGATTCTGGATGTCTCATTTTAGTGATGATTAGGACTTCAGAAAAACCACACAAAAAGAATTTATTACAAGCCTAGTGTCCTGGAAGCAGAGTGCGTCTGTATTTAGATGGAGACAGAACAAAACTGGAGCTTTCATTGCACCTGATCAGATGCTGTTCTACATTTCCTTACAAAGCATATTTTTAGGCAAAATACAAACCAGTTTCAGGGCTGCTTTCCAGAATAGTCCTGGTTTGGATCCTGGACGTATGCTGCCTCCCAGTAGAAAGAAATTTAGAAAGCAAAATTAAAAACATAAAAGAGAAAGCTGCATGCTACCGAAGCACCAGATTCCTACATAACTCCAACCTCTTCTGCAGTGACACCTCTGTTTGCACCAGGACCAGACTTGAGCGTGGCTGAATTAACTCAGACACAGGAGGCTGCATGGGATCCTCTTGACTATCTGAAAACAACATGATTTTATCCTATCCTTTTGAGAAGGTTAGAATTTAGTTTCGTCTTGGCACAGAGCTTATTCTTGTCACTTAGATTCTGTCTCACTCTGAAAGCAATTACATTCCATATGTTTTCCTTTCCCATAAAAGTGTGAATTTTGACCTGACAAAATCAACTGCGTGAAGCTATTTTAGACTAGATGTAGGCTCTTGACAGAAAAAAAGGATTTTAATATCCAAGCTCATAAAATATAAGCCATATTGGAAGGTAAATTTTCACAGTGACTGTCACAAAAAGAGCCAGCTCTTCAGGAGTGGAAGAGCTTACCCATGCAATGTTGAGCCCATGATGTACAAGCACAGCAGGAGAGGGAACCAGTCTAAGAACTAACTTGTCCTTCTGGGATATGCAAACAGATTTGGAGAAGCAGAAAGAGAGATTCCATGATATAAGTAACAAGACTAAGCAGAGTACTTCTGCACAGTCATGTGACTCCCTGAAGCTAACACACCAATTAATTACGATGTTCATATGGAAGGCATCTAGAAAGCAACTGGTGTATGTTTCTTTTTTGCTGTGATATTGACAACAAGGAGAAGAGACTATAACTAGTGCCCCAGATGTCCCTGATGGGACTATAACCAGTGTCCCTGATGGGAGGTCACACCACAGGGAGAAAGTTCATGATTTCCATATCAAAAAAATTCGATAGATTTAATGCATGCCAAGTGAGTCATATGAACTCCTTTACTATTTAAGTACATAAGAAACATCTTAAATCCCCTCCTACTCTGACATGGTGAGCAAACTGATCTATCTGAAGAAAATGTGCCTTGTGTGGTCCTAAGACATGCAGTTCTCTAGGCTAGCTGCTTCCATTCAGCTTTCCTACTAAACTGTCAGCAGGTTGTGGCATAGGGCTCTATTTCTCAGTCTCCACTATTTCCCCTCATTGAGTCTCTTTTCCCATTTTCCAGGCTGGAAAATTCATCTCCAGCTAGGAATGAAAATAAATGTTTCCTGATGTGACTGAGTTATAGTAAATACTCATTAGTCAGCCTGCCCCTGCTCCTCTCCTGAATCCTCCCTCGAGTGAATACTTTCCTAATGGGAAGGGAATGGGCAACTCAAACCATGCTGAAGCTAATTTCCAGACACAAAAGGGCAACTCACACACAAAGTTATGCTGGAGGACCACAAGAAGGAGATTATGAAGGACTAACAATTTTAAAACCATGTATGGATACATCTCTGCAGCAAATGGATTACTAATACTGATGAAGGAAATCTGTGGCCTGGAGACATGAACTACGCTTGTCTGTCTCCCACAGATGTTTTCGCTATCCTTCTATGCTCATTGTTCCTGTGGCACTTTAATTTCTATTTAATGAATTAATTGCTTCTAATTAAATTACAGCAGCTTCATACGGTATTACCGAAGGATTACAAATTAAAATTTCATTATGGCTCATTGTGCAGAAGAAATCAAGTATAAACATAATCATACTCCATTATAAAGTAAGTACACTAGACATTTTCCAGAACAGATGCATACTGTCCAAATTACAGTCAATTCTGATATACTCTAAACAAGCTTAGACTCATTTATTAAACTGAAAGTATCACACCTCCCACACATAAATGCATGAGACAAACATTTAAAGCTTCAAATCTCGCAGATAGTAGCATGAGGAAAACACTCTTAAAAGACAAGTATTTCATGCCTACAGTCTTCAGCAGTCACTGGTGTGCCACTGAAAGGAAAACAAATTCCCAACGTAGCTTCTCCTGTACCACAGTAGTAGTAAAATCACTTAATTGTCACTGTGATTTTGGGCCAACATCATGCAGAAATTGATCCCTAACAAAAGGGTGCCAGGTGCCTAACTCCAAATTGCTAAAAATACACATTTGAAAGCAAATTCAGTGGTTCAGAAAACACTCATTGCGATAAGGGAATCTTAGCTTGAAACAAAAAAAAAAACCAAAAAAAAAAGACTGGGTGAAGACAGATTAGAGAAGTGGAGCATACTGCTCAGAAAAAGTAAATCTTCACCAGTGCAGAGCCCAGGAGAGAACAGCTGTTTTCATCCACTATTATACAAAACTTCAGCAACTTTAAGAGAGTGAGTGAATTATTTCTGGAGGTAAGAGGATGAAAAAGGATAAAGCAAAGACAGGTACCTCCACAGTAATTTTTTTTTTTTAAGGCTAAATTCAAAATATCTGATTGTCAGCCTTGGTAGTGATGTATTGCTTAAGCTAAGCCATGTCCTTATCCTAGAAAAATTTGCATTGCTCCATTGATTTCAGTAATGGGGAAGGAGAGTTTCTGAGGACCTAGGAAAGTTGTACCTTTCACAAGCAACTTGTAAGGATACTGCCTATATATATAATTCTCTTAAAAATAGCTATTTTAGGTATAGATGACTGGGTAAAGTATGAATAGAATTCATACTTTGAAAGGGCTGACAAAGGCTTTTCATGTGCCATTATTATTTCACTCAACTGATTAACTTCAACATCATGAAAAGTACCATTTCACCATACAATAAATTCCACATGGGTGAATATTCTCAAAATACTCTTAAAGTTGAGTCTTTTCAAAAAATTCAGTTTAAGAAACTTACCAGCTAGACATCATCTTTCATTTGCATACAGCATTTGTGTAGCAGCTACACAATATAATCCTCCCAAACCATCACATTTGTCTGAATGATAAAGCAAAATGGTTCTTCAAAACTGAGATCTAAAACAAGATCATGAATTCATCTGCAGTATAGGATGCAGCCTTCTACATATTTGTCCAGGGGTCCTACAAGATCAATTATCACTGATTTGAAAGCATCACAAGTTTACTGTTAATAAAATTGCTGATGATAATTATATTGCAAATCATAGGCACAATTATATAATGTTGGTAATTTATTAGATTGTGTTCATTCAAGTGACATTTTACTATGCAATAAAATAGCGCTAATCTGTAAAACAAGGGGGATATCATCTGAGAAACCACACTGTGAGTGGTTTCCCAATGCAGTACTACAGAAAATAGGAATATAAGCAGAGGAATTCCTATCAAGACTACCTTGGCATTACTCCTAGGTTGGAAGTATTTTTGGACAGTATGTGTATTTTCAGAGTGCTGTTTCAGGACCTGATGGAAAAAAAAGGAAAAATATATACAAGAAGCACCAGATAATCAGAGGACATTAAATCCTACCTTACAATGACTCAAGAATTTGTGTCTATCTGATCAAAGCAAAGATTAAGAGGGGACTTCATTACACAACACAACTACCCATGTGGGAGGTTACTCAAAGTAGAGAGTCTTTTAATCCAGCCAAAAAGCAAGTAACAGTATTAAATGCTGTACAGATTAAGTTAACCAACAGAAAGTAAAAGCAAGGTAGAAACATGTACTCTCCATAAACTACAACCATTTAATTAAGTAAAAGCTTAGGTCACTAACTACAGTCTATAATGCTATCACCAATGTTCATGAAAGACAGCCTGCCATGCATACAGGCATCTCAAAAAGAAATAACAGGTGCACACATACCAATCAAATTATTGCTAATAGATCTTTGGGCTATACTGGTGTTGTGACTTTAAATGTATTCAATGTAAGTTCTCACATGGGACTTTCAGTGTATTACAAGATGCTGCTTTACACACACTGCAGACACTTCACTGTCATTTAGCAGTCTGCTGACTGAAACAAAATTATACCAGTAGAATGCAACAAAACGTGTTATCTACATGATTTGTAAGAAGGAAAACATAATATGTATACACTTCTGGTGGTAAACAGTATGAAAAATGCAAATATGAGGACAGACCCGAACCTAATTTAAGGGTTTGAATGTTTAATATGTTGCGCAACACATGTGAATGTCTAAGTGCGGGTGTCAGAGAAACCAAGAGAAGATCATTTATCCTGTCAAGCTTTCAAACATTTCCTTCTTTGAATATTTACAATGAGATGTCACTCTTCAAGGTTGGGTTACTCATGGTTTATTTAGCTAATATTACAGAACTGTAGGGAAAGCATTCGATGGAATATATTCAGCCCAGCGTCTGGTAAGTGCTGCATGGAGTGAATGAAAGAACTGAAAACTGAGTGAATGAAATAGGCAAGTTTTTCTTTAGTACAGATTTGTTAACAAGCAGAAGGATTTGCACAAAACTAGAACACACAGTGTACCCCAAGGAATTTACAGTGTTCTCTCTGCTGTACCACAAAAGGCTTTTAAAATATCTTTCCAATTTATTTCTCTCACTTCCACATATTTCACGCTTGTTTCATCTGCAGTCTTTTTTAAATAAAGGACAAGATTTTATTATAAAGACTGGTAAACAGTCTGTAAGAAGTCAACTTATAAGCTTGCTGGTAGAACTGGTGTTGTTGATGTAGCATTCACCAATCTTTCATCTACTCTCACAAAATGCTTCAATAGTTCATAATCTCACTCTTCTGCAACACTGTTAGATTTGGCATTTAGCAGCACTGTGAGAATGAGAAACTACTCATTCTCTGATGGTTATTTCAAGTTTGATAGAAAGGCCCTGTACTTGCTGCAACTCTTAAATAATGTGTATGCTGGATCAAATGCTGCTATTCCAAATAGAACAAACTGTACACAGACAGAATTCCAAATACTATTAGACAAGACATCAGAATCTCAGATGGGTAAATACACACAGGCCAGCAATAACAATATATTTTCCCATTTGTAAGTCTGTAAGTCAGAGAATGCTTTATTCTCTGTAAGAATGCTTTATTCACTTTTAACATTTTTTCCATTTTCTTGTAGGTAAAATGAACAACATCTAAGATTTCTAAGATCACTACTTACGACCCTATCAGCAGGTTATGTATCTAGAAAGCAATTTCTGTCTTTCAAGAGATTACTTAGAAGAAATCTCAAGAAGCATGAATTTTCTGTTCAGAGAATGGTAGAATGGGCATGGTGGGAATGTGACCCTCAGTGCTCATCAGTATGCATTTCATGTGGCTTAATATGAAGATGATGCTTATTGACATATCTATAACATTTATGAAACATACGCAAACAGAACAATAGGAATATAATAATTGACAGATCAAACGTCTGTCTGTCCCACTAATTAATTTCTTATGGATGACCAAGGAAAGGATTAGAATAGGGAAGGTATAGGTGATACTTCCCCAGCGCTGTCTCCCAGCTGTCGGCAACCTAAGGTTCAAGAGCTTTCTCAGTCAAAGGTCATGTCACTGAATGTATGTCTCGGTTTGAGGTAAAATAGGGTAAATTTTCTAGTTTGTAACTTCACTTTTCAGCTAGGCCTCTTCTGTCTGACTAAACTCTGAAATTAAGTGCACATTGCTCAGACACTGTTCGCTCCCAGACTGATAAGACCAGGGAATGGTATGCAAGAAGCTCTTATTTTCATTATTCACTATGGTGATCAAGGTCAGAAAGTTTGTCAACCACCCTACCGGGGGGCTGGAAACAGAAAGACATAGAGAAGTCCCACCTGCAAGGAGGAGCAGACAGGGCAGGTGACCCAAAATTGACCAACAGGAGTATTCCATCCCATCTGCCCCATGCTCAGTATAAAAGCTCAGGGATCAAAGGGTCAGGTCTTCTCTCAGGCTCTTTAGCCTTCTCTTTGCCCTTCTCTTTGCCCCTTCTCTTTTGACCCCGATGTTGCATAATAATGAGTTTCTAGGTAAGGTCTACCATCCGGAAGATATCGCGATGTACGGAAAGATAGGTTTTTTCCCCCTCCCCTATTGTTTTGATTTGTTAGCCAATAGCATTAAGTCTATGATGTAAGCGGACGGAAGTGACGTTGCAGACCTGGGCTATATAACGCCATGTCACAAGGGAATAAATGCCATTTTGTCGTCCACCACGTTGGTGTCAGCATGCTGATGGCCTGAGTGACCGGGGTTAGGGGTGACCGTGTTGTTCCAAGGATTAGGCCGCCACGCTCCTAACTGCAGCACCCCGATCTGAGCACTCCTGAATCCAGATCCGGCATCCAGCTCCTGACTGAACTGGCCCCAGCCTGGGACTCTCCCTGCGTCTGCTGGGGACGTGATCATCATCCCGGGAGCTTGATACGGTTTTGTAAATATTGTATACCTTTTTATCTTTTCCTTTTAATTTTATCTATTATTTCATTATCTATTAAAGTAGTTTGGAATACTTCTAAACTTACAAATCTACTCATTCCTTCCTCTCCTCTCTTCTGAGAGAGGAGGGGGGGCCGTCTGTTACTGGGGGGGTCCTTTTGGGCCTAAACCAGCACAATGTAAAACTCCAATATACTTTCGTTGCACTGGTTCATGAATCACTTTTCCATCCACATAGACAATTGCAATATTCTGTAGCAATGAGTTTAATAACAGTCATTTTAATTTAAGCAATTAAGGAAAAGGGCCATCTACTATAAACCAGGGGGGAAAAAAAAAGGTAAAATGAACAAACAGCTGCTACTGAACAAATGCTCTCAGCAGAGAGCAAGGCAATCTCTCATAACTGTATACAGCTAACTGTATACAGCTAAAAAAGGGTCTTGGGTAAACACTGTGAGGAACTCAAGGGATAATGGAAGCACAGTAATAAGTGAAACAAATCATAACAGGAATACTTATAATCTGAAGATGACTATCCCTGTACAGTTCCTCCCTAACATACACAGTGCTGGTAGATGGGGTTCAAACAGCCTCCTTGAAATTTGCACTACTAGCTGTGCTTTGACTCAGCCCCTCCTACATAAATCTCATTGCCATCTGCTGTCCACGCCAGCCAGTGCTCTTGCAAGACAGTTGGCTGCTATACACTGAGGGTATTTGACTCTAAATGTATTAATTTCAGTATTAGCTCTATCATATATTTAAAGATTTAAATAAATGTGTGGTATACTTGCATCTATAACAGAACAACTACACAGAAGAACAGAAATCATTATACCTTTAAACACAGCATTGGTAAGACTGATATCAAAATGCTGAATACAGTTCTGGTGTCAACATTTTTAAAGCATCTTGAAAAAAGGTGTCAGAAAAAGACTGGAGAAAAAAAATATACAGATTTCTACAATTTATCTGTTTAACTGATTAAAATAGGACTGAGACATAACCTGGTCACAGAATACATGTACCTTCAAGGGGCAAATAAAGAAAGCACTGCAGGCAGAAAGAACCTTTCATCAACTATGGAAAGGTATAAAACCAACATGAGTCAGAGTTAAAAACTTGTGCACTAGGAAAGCAGCACAACAGCTCTCAGAACATTTTACCAAACGAAGCAGCAGGTTCACTGTCCATTGACATATTTAATTCTCTAGCTCAAGAAGATTTCATAGCTGCAGATTTTCCTCCACAAGGACACAAGGACTGTCTATCCCAGTGCACGCTACCAACAGTGGGCAGAAGCCTCTGGGATAGACTACTCAAGTCCTGTCTCACCTTCACAAAGCCTGGAGGACACAAAAGTGAGCAAGTCCCTAAGAACAGGTTATCACAGGCTGCAATATAGTGAGAACTCTGTACTCACATGTACCAAGGTACATGAGAAGCAGGGAACTAGATACAATCAATCATTTTCTAACATTTCATTATTAAAAACACATGTTGACACTTAACCACTCCCTGACCATCATTATTTATAAACCAGACTCCGATCCATCTTGCACCCCCTATTTGCCTATGATGCAAGAACATGAAAAGAACAGGTGCAAGAAAAAGTATATCTCTATGTTTGATCTTATAATACCCAGATATACAATCCGTTGTATGCAACAACAATGAAGAAATTATGAGGACTAAAACTGTTCACAGAGCTTAAAGGATTATCTATTGATTAGAATAAAAGCAGTTTTCTGGTTTTATTACGTGTAGATGAAATCCTAGTTTAAGTCACAAAACATCAGAGCAATACTTTTGGCTTGCATTAATTTTCCTAGGTAATACAGGAAAACAAGTTCTCTGTGGACTTCTGAGATTATACAAAATTACAAAACAGGTGTTCTGCAAAATGAATTACTAAGAATTTAAAATGCATACTGTATTGAATCCCTGAGTTACTTTAGCTTTGCTCTTTAAAGTACAAGACAGAAGGGACCCAAACAAGTCTCCTTTTGGAGAAGTAAAGGCAGTTCATTGTTGGGTTGCTCCAAACATACCTTGGAATTGACTAAGTATTAATGCAAAGAGTTTACTTTCACCTCCAGACTGAGTCTCAGTAAGAGGAATCAACTATTCCAGGTAGTTTCCCTGTAATCTAAAATTTGGAACAGGTCAATTTGATTCTTTTAATTCCCACCCCAACAAACTTTCATTCCTCATCATGGATTATAGCAATTTTGTCCTTGAAAGTAAAGAATAATCAAGCTGATAAAAATCAGTTGCCTTTAATTAAAATTACTGAGGGTTAAGCTGGTAACAAATCATGAATTTAATATACTTAAGCATAATCATTTGCTTTAGTCAGCAAAGTAGGTTCTAATTAACATTTTTGAAAGCATATTTTGTGCAATATTCAAAGAAGAGATATTGATAGGGTGACAAAAATTCAATGCCTTTGTTTACTGTTCACAAGCCTACTACAAATTCAGATGTTCTACAGGATGTTCTTGGTGCTGCTGCAAAGGTGCAGGCAAACACAAATTTTTCAATGACACAGGAAAAGAATAAAGCCAAAAATAATGAACAATAGGCTGAATCAAGCAAACTGAGAAGGAAAAATCCTACCCTCTATGGGCAGAAATAATTTAGTTTTTGCCTTGAGCGTGCACTCAATCCACTAATAAACTTGAGACTGAGAACTGGTTCAGCTCTTACCTGTAACGTCACCTTCCTGAATAAAGCAGACAAAAGAGAGGAGTGGAGTCACGGTGCAACTGCAATGCACAGCATGAAACTAATCCCTGCTGAACCACACAATTGTTGAAAAGTTACCAGCACACAACAAGCGGTACTAATAAATGATTCTGTCAAATTGACTAATTAAATAACTGTAGTTAATTGGGATGTGATTTATGTTCACAAAGGCATTCAGCCATGTCAGCTGTAAACTTCGCATTAAAGAACAGTTCGCATAGGATCCATCCTGATATAGCATCAAGCCAAGAAATCTGGAATTGTTAAAAACAATGTAATATTGCATTTTATTATCAACATTTTTGTATATGAAACAAAATCTACCAATCATAATCACTTGTTTTAAATTGCGCCATAGCCTTAAGTCTCTCAATACATGCATTTTGTAAAGCTTGTCTTTTTTCTCCATTACCTATGCACCTATCACACATCCAGTAATGATTACCTTGTGATTTACATTGTGTTACGTGGCACCTGACTTCTTAATTCATAGCAGTTTATTTATGGAAAGACACAATGTACTTTGCTCACATGAGCACTAATTCACAATGGGTTGTTCCATTGGTTTAAATGAGGTCAAAGGAAGGCTAAGGCACTCCTTGAGAAAATCTCTACATCAAAATCTGACCCTAAATCCAACCTCATGTGTTCAGAACCTGCCAGTTATCGTTCTTCAGTAAAATTTCAGTAACATTCATTTCACACCTGAAATACTTCTAGTTATGTGTGAAGGAAGTGATCAGGTTACAAAACCATGTTTTCATTTTACTCATTTCTCAAACAGAGCAAAGACCAAACAAACTCAAAATGTAGTATTTTATACACTGCACTGAATCCCTGATCAGAGAAGCAACTTTTGACAGGCACTCTAGAAATGTCAAAAGACCTTGAGGGGAACTTTAAAGCTATTGTTAATGCCAAATTATAATTTATGTCTGTCAAGTAAATCGGGCCTTGTTAAAACACAGATTACAAATGTTTAGCCAAAGTGCCCTCTAGCTGCTTCAATTCTGATTTTTAATTTAAAAAAAACCCAAATGAACTACCAGCTTTATATGAGTAGAAAATTAATCTACATCTCTGCAAGAGACTGCAAGCATCACTAATTGTGATTGATCTACTTGGGTTTCCTTATTATGATGACCAACTCATCCCCAAACCAGCATTTCTCTAACAAATAACAAACAAAATACATTTTTGTTATTGAATTTCCCTGTCTGAAAAACAGAGATAAGGAATACAGCTTGAAGAAAATTTTAAAAATGCAATATTTTTATTAGGACCCAAACAAACTTAACAGAAAGAGTAGGTTTCTGTTTGCCACTACTTTCGTGTACAGTCTACACTGTCTCTTTCAATTCAGAAAGCACCACTAAACAGGAGCAAATCTGGACTGACCTGAAAAATCACTCCAAAAAAGTCCCAAAAGTGCTGGGTCACTTTTCAATGTCTATGTCTTTCAGAAACACTGACGGACTCTTGCTTTTCTCTTTCTTCTTCCATATCTTGAGATACAGATTTAGCAGACTTAATATCTCTTAAATCACAGCCTTCAGAAATCTACTAAAACCAGAGGTATTCGATATGTTATTCAAATACAACTTCATACTCCTGAATTCTCTGTGACAAGATGTACTTAGCTTATCTATTAACCTTAATGGACAAGATGAAGTAAACACAAGGAATTTTTAACCATGTTTTTGTTTCTGAAAAACAGCAAGCAACTGCAGATCTTTACAAAATAAAGATCTGTTTAAACTATTCTGCAATAAACCATCTTCACCAACATTTCCTTACTCCTTCTGTATTCCTGAAGTCTGACAAATGCTTAAACAAGGCTTAGTCCTCTTAGAGACCTCCTACTCAATGTGGAGATCAAGGGGCTCTACTGAGTCGGCACAATGCCTGTCCTGTGGTACTCTGAAGCTGTTTGCAGGTCCTGCTCAGAGCCAAAAAGATGATATATTGGCAAGCTTTCAATAATAAAAAATACTCCTGTTCATTTATCATTTGATTCTATAATTTGCATGCTTCTGAAGGACTTACTTCCAGGACTTTTCCTTTTCCTAGATTGTTTGAATCATTTTAAGCGATAAATCTTGATCCCTTCACTTCAGTAGAAACAATTGTGATTTTTCATGGTACTAAAGACACTCAAGCAATTCTCAGTTCAGTCTGCAACCTCTAGAACAGAATTAGGCAGGAAGGTAACTGTCATACAGGCTGGTTCAAATACCATAGAGACTGATTTAAAATGAACAATCACTCTGGTGATATCAACTCCCCCTGGGACTTACGCATCCACAAGCACTTTCTTAGACATTCATGGAGCACCCTCAAGAGACATGACACCTCCTCAATTCTTAACCACTGTGGTTTTCTTTGAAACAGTAAAAAATTGCTGAGAGAAAAGGTGCAATTGGGAAACCAAGGGAAAACCAGTCAGAGCAGTCCTAACAGTATTTGAAATTTTCAATCCCAGTCTACTGTAATTTTTAGGTTTTTAGAACTCCCGAGCATAAGTTCATGGTAAACAAAACCCCAAAATATTTATTTACAGCCATTTTCACTCTGTTCTCTTCTTGAAATGAAAAGCAGCTGGAACCAGCAATGACAGATGGGTGCATACAACCATATGGAATGTTCATCGCTACAGAATTCAAGCTCTCTCTGACACAGTGTGCACTCTGCTTACTGTGTGAGAATCCCCTAATTTATGCAGCTGTAGTGAAAGGCAAAGCGCAACAGAGAGAATCCAGATCATAACATCCACTGTATGAGAACGTCCTGGAGTATGGCCTGTCTCCTGTACACCAGGTGTTCTCAACAACTGACAAAAAATGTGTTTTTCTTTCTTAATCCTGAGAATATGAGAACCAAGCATTTAGACTCCATGCCCTGGAGGAGTTAGTTAATTCTTTCGTGAAGGAAAAAAAACCAAAACACCAAAAGCAAACACCAGACTGAAATGTTTAAAAGGTGGACGTTTCTCAGCTGTAAGAACTGGTTAAAGGTGGATTGGTTGTGGTGGTGTTGCATTTCGCTCATTGAATTTTTGTTTCAAATTACTGGCAGGAATTTTTTTGCTGAATGCAGTTTTTTCCATCCTAACCTTTTCATATGCATACATTAAAAACTTTTCAACATGGAATGTTCCTTGTTGACATTCTGTGAGAAAGTAATTTTTAATTATCAACAACAGAACTCTGAAAAAGACTATAAAGATGCCTTCGCAGCTTCAAGCACTACATGCTGCTACATATGACCAGAGGCTAAGGGAAATACTTTCAGCCCTGAAAACTTATGAGGCTTTTGTAACACGTTTCTGTAGTCTATAAGGCAGGGTCTCTTTTAGTCTACCTGAGCCAGACTTGCAAGTCCTCAGTGCTAAGGCCAAAAAGCACACTACATGCAGGTCACTAAAAGCTGGCGCCACAGAAACAGAACTGCAGGTTTCTGCCACTGCTGCCACCCTGCTCAGGAATAGCCCTGCTATAGAGGAGGCATCAGGGAGGTTACACGCTACTGGCCAACCCTCCTCTGAGACTGGAAGAAAAGCTCTCAGCAAGCCCCCCCACTGTGCTTTACACAGAGCAGAGTGTCATCTTGTTACTTCAAACGGTTAAGTGCTAAAGGAATCTTCCCTTTCTTAGCCTTCACAAGCATTTTAAGGCTAGAAAAAGGTTCTGTGGGTTCTATTATCATTTATTCATCACTGGAGAACTAATTGTAGGCGTCAAATGCTGCTGTTAGTGTATCAATTTATGTTCGGTGGTTACCATTATGCGTTAGATAGACTGGAAGTATTACAATAGGTCACCTGAACGAGGCAGAACCTATTGTGTACCTTTACTTTTCAGAGCACATGTCACTGAAAGCCATTTTATCACAATTCTTTTTACAGGTGGCTTCCATTTAGATAGGTTCTAACTGTGTCATTTTCAAGGTTTCATTATAACTTTTACTACCAGCGGTGAGCTCCATCACAGTCATGCTGATTCTTTTATGGTAAAAACATCTCTAAAAATAAATTCCCATCCTACACTTTGCCAGGGGAGTATTGGTAAGTGAAAAATATTTCTAAGCTATTTGCACAGCACTCAAGTAATGTCCATAAGAAATCTCTGCATGGAAGTTTTGCATTGTAAAATATTTTTATTCTAACTTACATTAATCTTATTTTGAATGTATGTATGAATATCACTTCAGCATGCAATTTTGAAATTTTCAGCTCAGCTACTTTCAACCTCATTCCTTCCTAAATTGGTGAACTGCATGAAAAGTTTTATTTTCTTAAAAAAAAAAAATTAAAACCTTTTAAAATAACTTTTGCCTCCGGGCAAAAGTATACATCTTTAGAATAAAAAGGAGCCTTTTCATTTTTTCAGAAATAGCTATATATCACTTCAAATTCCTCTGTTTCTACAGATATATAATATATATAGGTACCCATTCACAAAGATGGACAACCAGGATACTCTAAAATGCAGTGTCCATTTCTCCTTTCACAGAATATCCCTAAAGAATAGGCAACGTAAACATTTTAGTGCATGTAATTGCATTTTATCTGATAATACTGAAAATTTCATGCTAACTAGAATCCTTTAACATTAAATTTCATCAAGTGATGGTAATATGCAGATAGGTGTTGATACATTCATTAAAAAATTTTCATTAATTAGCAATTTTTTATGCCATCTGGTATAGACATAAGTATTTATTTGCACATTTTCCAAAATTATTTATTGAATTCTTGAAAAATTTTGGACTGGTAGTTACCTTTTATACAGCAAGGTTTAATGCTTTATTTAAAGTAACAATGGCATCAGTTCATTTAACTGGTGTTTGTTTTGGTTGCTTATTTGAGCATGAGGTTCTCTGGTTGTAAAGCTACATAATAGACATTATTGGCACAAATACTAAAATATCATAGTAAATTCTCTCTCAAAACATTGTGTGCTGTTGCTCCACAGCGAATAAAAGCATCTACAAAACTTGTGGGAAGGAAAAAGGCTTAGAATGCATTTCTGTGAGAAGACTTAAGGCTTTTACCAGTAAAACAAAGTCAGGGGTTCCAACTATTATCAAGCAAAAATCCTGGACTATGCAGTGGATAGTCTAACTATAGAATTCAAGCACGTCACTTAACCTGCTGATCTGTAGAGTTATGAATATATAAATGAACAGGGGCCACCTATGAGACAGACACACTGTTCTGAAAAATCCACAACAACCTGCAGGTTAATAGCAGAGCTTTAACTACATCACATTTACAGATTCTCTTTAAATGGCCTAGAAGACATGCAATTGCGGAAAACTGTAGGTAAATACTTTTAAACAGACAATGCAGTTATGTTACACTAATAGTTTTAGGGTGACAAACAGTCAGATGAAGCAACAAGGAGAGACATGTTTTATCACTAGCTGAACTTAAGACATTTCTATAAAGACTTCTGGGCTGTAATGATAAAAAAAGATTTCTGGACTTTGATGTTTCAAGATGACAACAAAATTTCACAACCTCACGTATATGGGGGTGGGTCTGTGATCATGAAGGCTTAAATAAACTAAAGTCCCATTTTGTCTGAAAGTAAACCTGGAATTTCATTGCTGAAGAAAACAGGAAATATAGATAGCCCCTAGCAAGAGCAGTTTAACCATCAGCATTAGAGCCATAATCTAGCAAGGATTAACTCAGGTGCTCAGTTCCATCCACAGAAGTAGCCACAATTAAATGCCAGGCATTAGATGCACTCAGACCATTGCAAAGCTACTTCAAGAGACTGTTATTCCAGGTGATACTGTGTGGAGCTGAAAGCACAGACATGAGCCAAATTAGTCTGAATCATGTCAGCTGCTGCCATTGCTGCTGCCAGAGGAAAGTGAGCACCTACAAATTTTCTTCCTGCAATTTCCAATTCCTTCTTTTCTCTGCCACGGCTTTCATGTTCAGCAGCCTCAACCATAACTGCACCCTGCACTCCAGTGGCCTAACGAGGCTGGGGAACAGGCTGCCTACTCATCTGCTGCTACCACCTGCCTTGTTACTGACAGAGATGGTAGCACAGGTGGGCTCTCTGCTCCCCAGTTCTGTTAGAGTGATAAAAAAAAATTAAAACAGAATACAGCAGCAATACCAGAGCAAGCAAATGTCTTGCTAGGGTGGCTGCTATGCTTCATGATTTTCCATTCCAGGTACTCGGTATCTTCAGGGTTTTTTAGCCAAAATGAAGAAGGATGAAGACATATGGCCCCACATCATGAACTGCAACCAAAGTCTCATGGCAGAGTAATCCACTAACTTTAGACCATCTTATTTTTCTCTTTGGAACTCAACAATCTCAGTTAGGGCAAAGCATTTTTCAGTCTTCAGAAGATTAAATTCTTGTCACATCATGGTTAAAGAAAACAGGAAACATAGGCAGTAGCAATGCTATGGTTCCTGAAACAACAAGAGGGCTGCCAGAGGAAAGTATTTTCAAACAGACAATGGTACAGTGACAACATCATAGTGTGATTACAGGAAAACGCTCTCACTGCTTACATTTCAATTCCATTCGGAGAGTTGTGAAATAAAAAAGTAATGCCATAGCCTTTACCTATCCCTTCAAAATGAAAAAAGATGTCAGTGAGTGCCCACAGGATGGGTGAAGGAAAAATCTGCCTTGTTATTCAATTTCTGATGTAAACCAAAACACCTAAAAAATGTCCAGCTTTACTATCAAAAATGAACAAGGTAACATATCCTTTGTGAGCTGTTTTATATACAGTTCACATTAGTATAAGCAGTAATTGACCATTTTAATATTTTAAATTGCAACTTTTTTTAACTTAAAATCAGCATAATTAAAAAAAAAAATCAAAATATGTAACACTATGAATAAAGTTTTGCAGAAGGCCTAACTACACCATGCCATGATCAATTTGTCTAGTCAGTCATACCGAGCACTGGGCAATATACTTACATGAGAGGAAAGGAGAAGCAGCCTATGCAGCCCTAAGACATTTCTGAAGTCTCATCAGTGTTGCCATGGCAACACCATAGGACAGCTGTGTCACAGCCACAGGGCTACTCACTCCTCTGTCCAAGCCAGGGTTTGAGAGTGACCCTTTTGGTGCTGGACATGGCTTTGTCTTGGAAGCTTTTCTCAACACAGCCTCCTTTTTGTATTTACTGTACTTAGCTAACATATCTGATTTCCTTCAGCTCTTACAGTTCATCCCTCTGGCATTTCTGATCAGTGACAACCTTCTCAAAACCACCGTCACTAATTTTAGCACAAGGAAGAAAACTCATAGAGAAAGAGGATTTTACAACAGTGTCACAACTATAGTTCTTACTGAAACCCTGCACATGTAACAAATAACTAACACCCAAGGTGGGTCCTCTCCCTATGACTTGACAAAGAACTCCTTCCAGAACTGATTTTTGTCTCCTGAATCTCTGTGGTCTGCCCTTTGCTCCTAAGGAACCTAAAAGAGTTAACAGGAAGACAGTTTGGTTTAGTAATTATGTCTTTTCATTTCAGCTTGATTTTCTCCACAAATTTCTATTAATTTCAGTCATTCAATCAAAGCTCTCAAACTGATCAACCTGTATTATGAATACTTCATGACAACAGAGCTCCAACTGTGACACAGTTGTTTTGACAGCCTGTGATCCTCCTGACCACAAGATACTCCTGGGATGTTTTTATGGATAAGGGAACTCTTTGGTATATTGTCCACATCCATCCACTCTGGGATCTACAATAATTCTATGCAAGTTGTTCTGCGATGGACAAGACCTAGTTTGTCCACAGTGTGCTTTGGGGAATTAATTTCCTAGTCTTTTAAAGGGTTGAGATTTCAGAATCATCATCTTTTAATTGCATCCAAATCAACTATTTTGTGGGCTTTGTCATTTCCTGACTTAAGAAAAGGAAAAGCTTGCTTAAGTTTTCTTTACAGAAGAGAGAACTAATGTACCAGATTTTGCACATGGAACCAACAGATAGTTTTTCACCAGGCAGTATCACTGAGAGCTGTAAAGGTTGAAACACCTTGAACTACCTAGTAAATTTTTACATAAACTTAATTTTCAAGTACTCATGCTGGTTCAAGAGACTTTTCAATCACGGTGACTTGGAAAAGATGAGTTTCGATTGCCAGTGTGATCACTCTAGACACCTGTGCCTTAGAATCCCAGATGGAATGACAAACTTCAATAAGAAATCTCACTTGAAGACCACTTAAAGACTGCAGCCTTCTGCATTCTTGGAGAAATATTTTCAATCCACAATTCTTATAACTATATTAAACTTTCTGCTGTGACATGAACCTACATATATTCTAAGGACATCTCTGCTTTCAACATTCTCTTTGGGAAAGATTCATGATGGCCCACAAGAATTAATCTCTGAGAATGGCATAGAGGACCTATGGATTCAAAACCTTTCTTTCAAATTCAAATTCAAACAAAAGTTTGAATTTTTCAAAGCTTGAGTGGGGACAAATATTAAGGGTTTTTTTAATAGCTGAAAGCTCCAAACCAACAAAAAAAACCAACCAAACAAACAAAAAGCAAGCAAATTAACAAAGACCAAAAGCTACAAAAACCCTAATGGCAATCACTTAGGATTTTCTTTATGGCATAAATACACAACTAAACCAGAGATATACAGAAGATACATTAACATAAAATTTGTGAAACATATAGCTGGGTAGAAACAGCAATGAAGGTACTCTGGAGGGCTCATACAGGTCCACTATGGACCTTGAAGTTCTGCAGAACAGTAACAGTGTTTAAAAAAGAAGTACATTCCTGTTTGTTCCTAAAAATTGTTCTGCAAATTATGCTAATGATGACTAATCTTTGACTCATTAAAAAGCAATCAAGCAAGCTAAATCACAGAATCCTGAATAAGACACAGCATAAAGTCTTCAGTAAATACACAGTTCCACAACAATCTGTATGAAGCTGCAACTGGGGAAAAAGGAACAGTAATTGGTTGTGATAAAAGTATTTAATAGAAAGCTTTTTAAAATGTACATAGCTGTTTCCTTGTTTCATCTTATTAAATGAAATGCAAGCCCTCTTTTTATGCGTTTGTCAAATGAAGATTGTTCATAATTGGGTATCAAGTCACTAAATTGCTTAAGCAGTGTCCTCTCAAAAAATAACTTCAACTAAAATCAGTTAAAAGAGTATCTTTTATTCTGAAGAAATGTCTGCAATAAATATAAGCTGTTACAATCTCACACTTCTGTGAAAGAAATGGGGAATACGAAAAGAAAAAAGCACACCAAAAAGATGCATTCTCTCCTTGTATTTTACAAGAGTAACTGAAACTCTTTGACAGCACAGGAAATAAATTCACGCCAAACTCTATCCTGACATATTCAGCTCTCAAAGACAATCTTGACACGCTGTACTACTGCTGTAGTAATTGACAATTAGCATCAAAGAGAAAACTATTTTTGTCTACATTTTTAATGACACTTTACAATGTTGAATAAGGACGAACCTGAATATCCTTTGGTCAAATGAAAATCTCAGACATGACAGCTGTCATTGGAGAAAAACAGTGAGAAAAGCAGACACAACTCAGTTTCTTTTGGTGCCATGTGAAAAATATATCATTGTGCTGTAATTTCAAATATCAAACATAATTTACCAATGAAAGGTCCCAAAGGAGGGACATTAATATAATTTATGCAATATGTTCTCCAATAAAAAGCAATACAACTGGAAAAACTTCAATACATGACTTCAACACTGATTATGACTATCTTAGTATGTTAAGTATGCAAAAGTCACACATATATGAAAAGAAATATGGGGAAGTCTCTGGCTATTTCAAGACCAAGAATTCTTTTAGAAAAAGACACGATAAGTTAAGGGCTATAAATATAGTCATGGCTTGGAAAAATCCAGAGAAAAAGTTTGACAGAAAGGATACCTGCGTACTTCCACTGAATCTAGCTTTTTTACCCTTAAAGATCGCTCTTTGCTGCCACCATGTGGGCTTTGACGCACAGTACTGGGAATGACTACCAGTAATTCTTTATCTCTGCAATCCTCTGCTTTCCCATTTGGTTTAAAAAAATTTCCTACTTTCGTTTCCATTTCAAACTCAGACGTAAAAAATAAGGTCTGTTACTTATCTGTTAGGCGTTACACAGCTCAAAATCATTGCTGAAGGTCAGGAATCTAAATTACTTTAGTTAAGATATAAACATATAAGTAGCTCACTTTTTAAAGAAGCATTTGATAGTATTTTGATAAAAGACATATAACACCTTCAATTCACCCTACTTGTTCATACACCACAAAGTTAACTGGTATCAGAAGCTAGCTGGAACTTCAAGCGGAGTCCAGAGTTATTTGATAGCTATCAAGAGAGTACTTAAATTGGGGTACATAGGGCCTGAACTGTATGTATATAGGTAATAATTGTGATTAAAATAGAGGGTGCTCTGATATAAGATGTCTCTAGTTTGCTGAGCTGCTGCCATATGCATTATAAATTAATTACATGCCTTTGCTCTTAAAATGATGGAGAAGTATCACAAATGTAGGCCCCAGATGCAACACAGGCTCTCTTTTAGCTGTGAAACCTTCCATCCACACCTGCACAGCACATTCCTACTAAGCACATTTTCATGAACATTTCATGTGTAGATAAAAGCCTCTCTTCCCATGAAACCACGCTGGAACTACACACCAGTACACCTTGCTGCATGCAGGATGCCATTAGCAATAGAGACATATGATACCAAAACACAGTAGATCACGGTGACACTGATCAGTCCTCCAATAGAAGCCATTGTCACATGTGAGAAGAAGATAATGGGCATATCTACAGATATGGTCAATCTACCAGACAAGAGATAAAACTTTAAGGGGAAACCACTCTCTCTCCCCTGCTTTTGGGTTTTTGACTAAGAGAGATCACCATGTACTTTGAGACCCCAGATCATTCTGGAGTCACCATTTTCCAAACCTTAAAAGCTCTCAACAGCAATTTACAGCCCTTAATTTTTAATGAATTCCACAACTACTTTTTCAGCTGAAGCTCCAAAACAGCTACAAAAAATGGTCAAATATAGGAGACAAAGTGCAGGACGGCTCTGAGACAACTCTTCCAGGAATTCTGTACAATATGGTAGAATATATGAGTGTCCTCACTGGCACCATGCAAAAGTTGCTAGACAATCTGCCCAGGATCTGAACACCATTGTCACACTGTATTTTAAGAAATTAAGCCTGTGAGTCCAAAGACAGAGGACAGAGATCAGATCTTTGGCATAAGGTTTGTCATTTGTATTTTTTAGCCATGTCATACCATAAAACATTATCATAAAATTCTGTTACTCTTACATTGTCATTGCTACTGTTCATTATGTGCATTCCTGTTTTTAAAATATTTTAAGAAATTCTTCAAGTTCGGTAGAAATGTTTACTCTCGCTCCTAAATTTTCCCTCTGCAAAATAATTTGCTTATTTAATTCCCTGTGGGCTTTACTTGGCATGCTGGGCTCTGAACTTCTTTTGCACATACAAGCTTTGGATTTGCTACAAGTGTTCATCAGCACTCCTGCTAATTTACCGCTTCTAATAGTAAGTTTGGCCTTGGTTAATGCTATTGGCCTTGTCCAATAATTAACTGCATGTCATTAATAGTGTCCTGCATAAGGTACTTTAAGCACTTAAGCACTTATCCAATTCACATTTCCAAAGGTCATTAAGATACTTGAAAAATTATCTCCTGCTCGGGACTGTCTGATCAAGATGACACTGTTCAAGACTGTGGGAGGGGACCCCTCTGTTATATAATGTTCCCAGAGGAAGTTGCACAGTAATGTCCCTGGACATATGGCCACTCCAGTATGACTGGGTGGAGCCACTGTTTATCATCACGTCTCCTGATGACTTATGAGGTGACCTCTGGCAATGCTCTAATTCAGCTTCAAATCAAACTTCTTTCCCTGCTTCAGAGCACTAGTCAAAGAAAATGTTACAATCAAGCAGACGGAGCTGATGAGACACCTCTGCAGAAGGGAAACCATCTAAGCAGAAGGTGAATACCACAAGAAAGTAGCCACTATCTTCTTTATAACCATAGAAAAAAGCTTCTATTCACTATATGCAGGCTTGTGTTGATGGAAATAGCACTGAGTATGAATCAAGACCTCCAAATAGGCTCCCACAGTTGTTGTAAGATGGATACAAGAAGTGGAGAATTTTTTCAGCCCCTTGAAGTGCAAGGAATAATGGAAAGCAGGCAAAGTGACAGATGTGACAGAGGGACACTTTATTTGGCAGCTGGCCTCACTGAGGCTATCTGGGCTAGCTGTGCAGAGGAACATTATGTATAGGTGTGACAGACATTGCACATCTGCTCGTATGCACAAAACCACAAGACTCAGCATGACCAGCACATCCCCAGGCCAAAGTATATCACATTGTATCGTATCCAAGTCCCTCTCACAAGTTACCATATCACTGGCTCATACAGGCACACACACATTGAGAAACTGTAATTAGAAGTGTCCTTCCCCTTGCATCAAAAACTTGAAATTCTGGATTGCAGATGAAACTCAGTGGCCTAATTCCAACCATGTAGTTCAGCCCCTGGCATCACACAAGGTAACTTTTTTTCTGCTCATCTACAATTGGTTTTACCGTTCCCCAAGTATTAAAGCTATTCCAAAATACATCTTCTCTCCTCATTTGAGCATAAAGCATTACTTAAGGTTACTTGACTTTTGCAGAAACAGTTTTTTCTGCTCTGTTCTTACAGTGGCCTAAACCATATTCTACTCCTACCTTTCAAAAGTACATTATTCTCCCTCAGCTTTGAGAGGACTGATCAAAAGGTTCTGTTTGACTGATGTTTGTGTTGAGCAGTTTGTGACTGAAACTGTTTTCTCTGTATCCACTTGCTGCCTTTTTGCTGGAATGGATACCCAAAATGATTCTAAAAAGCCTGAAATCCACTTTGGAAAAAGCCAGAGTGATTCCCTGAGCACAACACTGCCAGCTTCCCAAAGCAGTCTCAACAAACCTAGGGCTGGGACATAGATCCAGGAAAGGAGAGGCTTCATCCTGCAGAAAGCAAGAGGGCAGACTGGCTGACACCAGTGCTGGGCTGGGTCTGCTCCCCTGAACCTGGACGCTGATTGCCACACAGCCTCTTCAGTGAAGCTAATGGAAGCTGTAACAGCTAGAGGGAGCGGAAATGCTGACAAGAAGAAACGAACTCTGATTTCCAGATATGAGTCAACCTTTCAAAATCATTAATGCTTGTCTCTATAAACCGTAACAGCTAGCTATAGTTTATGGAGCATTAGAAATACTAAATATAAACCTTAACATAATAACAGTAATAGTATGACTATGTAAACGTGCAGTTCTCCTGCCATCTTCATTTCAGGGCTGATTATTCTGCCTCTTATTGGGCAGCTATTTGTATTTACCACATCATAACCATTATGATTTCTGAAAACATTTGGTGATTCTCATGCTTTACTTGCCTAGCTTGAATTATTTCATTTAGTCTTCATGTCACAGTCTCACGATTAACCTGGCTGATCTGTGCTGACATTCATTCATTCATTCATGTGACATCCAGTCTGCTTCCTATTAATCTTTTTTTTTATGTCACATTGGCACTTTGTACACTGTGTATTTTTGTTGACTTAATTAAGATCTGTAACACAGACTGACCGGGGATCATTAAATAAGTCAATTATTCATCAGCTCATATATACATAGGATTTCTCATTCCTTGCTAGGAACACTTCAGATGCTATTTTGCCTTTTATGTACAACATGTCTATTTTTGTCCAATAAATTAATTTTGTATGTTTAAGATAATCATTAATTACTAAAAATACTTAGCAGAATCAACACAGGAAAGCTATATTAGTTTTGAGATCATAGGAGAAAGCAGAAAACAAATATAAAAACCTCCATCTAAAAGAAATCCAGACATAATAAACAGACAGATGTCCATTGCCCAGCCAACCATAACTTTGAACTGTCATAGCACCTTATGAGGAAAAAATCACATATTTTAAAGAATATTTTTAACAACCTGGATCATCAAATACTATTGTGAATAGATAAAATAGTAGAATGCAACACATTTAATGTTGGTTAGCTGTTATGTCTGTAAAGCAGCATAATACACAAATATTTCCAGTATAACATATTTCAAAGCAAAAGGAACAAAAAGAAACTCTCTAACCTACCTCATGTTCCCTGCCATAATGAGGAACAGATTATAAATGTGAGAAAAAATGAAGAGGAAGAGGATGGTACTGAAAAACATTGTCATCCAAGATCCATGGTCCTCTCGAAACATCTTCAGACGGAGCAACTGACCTGTGGTATGAATATTACAAGAAAGCATATTTCAGTCAGTCAGTAAATACATGTTTAGATTATAAAAAAAGCAAAATTGAATATTAAACTGCACTTTTTTCTTATATCAAATTATTTTACTGTATACAGAGATTTAGCATTATGCAGACAAACTACTCTTACATAGTTCAGCTATCCATAGAAAAGATACTAATCCTACCAAATTACAAGGTTGCTCCCCACAAAGTGATGAAAAACTGGTTTGGGCTCTTAGAATCACTGAGATGTAGGTCTGAGATGTAGGTCTGGAATCCACATCACACCTGTGCTACCTGATCAAAATGTGTCTGTGGTTTGACAAGCACTGTATGAGATTTATATATTAAAAGTGATTCTACATCTTGGATAAGTAGTTTTCAAAGTTTCTCCATGAATAACAGTGGGGAACTGGCCCAGCTAGAAATAAAGATAAAATTTAGCATTTTTTAGTTTTTCTTTCATATGAATCGGTTCCATCGAACTGCTGACCATGAAGCTCAATGGAGAGTAGTGCTACATATCCATGAAAAAGTGGGAAAGAGTGATAGACTGGAAGGGCAGCTGCCATCACATTTTCTAAACACTATTACCTCCTAAAACTCCGTAACAAATGCCACAGCAAGGAAGATTTCATTGAATTAGTCTAGACTCAAGTCAAAACCACTTATTAGTGGTATTTGAACAATGTTTTGAGAAGCAAATCTATCTATAAATTCTGAAGCATCATAAGTACTGCAGGTTGTATGAGATTCATGGTTTGCTGTCAGTTATTTCTTGATCAATAATGAAATGGTCATTAAATCTTGATGGTTGCCTGTCTTTTTCCACTGACTATAGACATCATCAATTCAAAAATCCCATGGCATATGGGATTTCATCATATGTGTTTATCCCACTTGTGAAAAACACAGACATGGAACAAAACTGGGGATTCAGGATCTTTGGGCTCACGAGAAAAAGAGATTATTTCCATTTTTGAGCAGGTGAGTTGAGAATGCAGGATCAGTTGAGGATGAAAAAATTACTTAGACTAAAAGGAAACTCCCTGTATCAGAGGAAAAACCATCCCTTGAGCCACAGGGATATACTCTTGCTTAAACCCAAAAGTACAAAAAAATACATGGTTAGTATTAAGTAAATAACCACCCATCCTCTCAATAAAACTGTGCTAACTGTGCAGTCCTCAATTTGTGAGGTAGTACAAGTCTACCCACGTCCTTATCTGCCAGGCATTTAATGTCAACATGGGACACTGAAAAATCCTTCAACTCCAGTACTACTGAACTGCACAGCTGGGACAACCACACCCCATGGTTTGATATGCACTGGGCAAGTGCCTGAAGCCTTAGAATCAGTTTCAAACAGGAAGAACAGTATCTGACATCCCAGATGGGATTTCAAAAGGGCTTTATATCAATAGACATTTAACATGTTTAAGACCAATACAGTTGCCATAATGGTCATTTTTACCATTAAGACAACATCAGAAAGACTGATCAAGTACCAAGCAGTTTATTAAACTAAAATTTGCCAAATTCTGAGTTATGTCTCTCTGCAATATTACAAAACAACTTCCTAAAGGCTTAATATTCCCTTACCATTCCTACACAAAGATAATTTTCAGTTCCTAACGCATGTTTTTTTTCTGTATAGTACTATCCAATGTTACACATTGCATACAAAGTCCAAAGGAAAAAAGAAAAGAATGCTTCAACTTACTTACAATGGCATTTTAAAAGATGCTTTTAAGAGATGCAGAGGAATACTACACATTGTTACAGTTAATTTCAAATGCTAGAAAAATGTTGCTCTTCATGCCTAGGAAAGCTTTTCTTGTGTGAAGATTTGAAATGTGTTTACTGATGCACTGTATTTGCTCTATTAACTTCATTAGGAAATCAAATTATGAATCTGGGTAGAAGTTTGTATTGTGTGGGTTTTTAGGCATAACTACTTTATGCTTTATTCTAGAAAGGCTGCCTTTTTCAAAGAAAAAAGAAGTTCTGCCTTGCCATTTGAAAAGAAGTTCTGCTTACTCTCGCCATTGGAGTTACGTGAAACTTTTGTCATGTTTTCTTCAGCAACGTATCTTTCCTGGACTAGCTTTCCCTCTCTGTCTTATATTTACTTTTTCTCTTTGTCCTGTCGAGGGTGACAGAACACCAGAACAGGCTGCCCAGAGAGGTTGTGGAGTCTCCTTCTCTGGAGACATTTAAAA
The DNA here is from genome assembly GCA_013400935.1 of Turnix velox. Classification (NCBI taxonomy): domain Eukaryota; kingdom Metazoa; phylum Chordata; class Aves; order Charadriiformes; family Turnicidae; genus Turnix; species Turnix velox. Next base: position 36,871 of record VZTY01004634.1, read on the forward strand.
CCTGCCTGGACAAGTTCCTGTGTGACCTGATCTAGGTGTTCCTGCTCCAGCCAGGGGATTGGACTAGATGATTTCTTGAGGTCCCCTCCAGTCCCTGATTATAATAAACAGCAATTTCTCACCTGGTTGTTGTAGCCCTTTACCCTTTTCACCTGCTCATGCAATTTTATCAGATTCCCAGTTTCTTTGTTTACTTCCATCCCTCTTTTCTGAATCTCTTCAACTTGTTCAATCCTTTCCCCAAACAAACATATCTACTATTCTTCTGCATTGTATGAGGCTCTATAATTGCTTCTGCAAAAATCCCCTATCACCTTTTCATTTTTAACTTCTAAACTCTTTAGGCACACTCTTTATTCTCTGTCTGTAATTTTATAACCAAGAGTGTTGCTGTTTTATCATGAGGTACCACAGAGAGCCTCTCTTTTTTCCAAACAGAGATTTTCTTATCTGGAACCAGGTGGATTTTTTTTAAGGGTTCCTTGACTGTTTGGAACATTGAAAACCTCAGCTGCAGAAGGGATGGGAATTTCCTTTTGTGAGGCATAGAATGCCACAGTAGAAGCCAACTGGGATAAGGAAGAAAACTGATAATTCAAGCATAACATGAAGGACAGCATCTAATGAGGACATAATGCAGTCAGGTGCTACATGTCAAAACAGGGAAAACAAGAAAGATGAAGAGTTCAAAGAAGGTGACAGAGCAGATGGAGGTGTAATAGTCTGAGATGGAGACAAGCTCTGACAACTGTTGTTGAACTGCAAAGTCCAGTTCCAGCACGAACTAGGGTTGGGCTCATGGGAAGCTATAAAGTGGAGGAAAATAGTAAAAAAATGTGAATGAAACAGAAAAATCACAGGACGAGTGTATGCTGCTGAAGACTGGAGATGCAGGCTTGGATCAGGAAGACTGGAGCTGGAGCAGACCTGGGCTATGAGATGAAATGACAGGTAGGATTTGAGATCTGGAGTACACAGAAGTGGAGAACAGGAATTTTGTGACAGAGCAGAGATTTTTGGAATGAGGTGAGAACCATGAAACAAAAGAAGTGACAGATAGGTAGGTGAGGTGAGCCAAACTGCAATGGGGCAAGAGAAACAGACCAGTCCAGTAGTAGGGCAGCAAAAACAAGGATACTGGCAGTGAAGAGGGAAGAAAAGTGTAAACACACATATGCATGTCCCAAGACCCTGTACTCCTCTTTCACTGCTGGTAACAATGACAACCCCAGGCCTAGCTAGTTCGAGGATGTACAGGAAATCTGTCTTTCCCTAAAAAGCAAGCAGAGGCTGCTATGGAAATAGCAATTTATCCTGACTTACTGAGAGGAGGGGCTTAATGATAAAAGATATCTCCCTTGCAGTTTGATACCTGCTGTCTGAATAGCTGCCATTGCATATGGAATATTACTGACAACCTGGATTAAAAACAGTACTTGAAAAATAGAGTGGCAATTTTAGAAGATTCAGATAAATGGAGAAGAATAACACAACCGGACATCAAGATTTCTGTATATTTGATCATTACAACCTTTCTAAACCAGGTAAGAGAAAGATTTATTAAGTATTTATTGCTGTGTTCTCCAAAGCTAAATACTTTTCCATATTTAGCCATTACATGGTGGCTTTTATATATATATTTGTATAAATCTTGTATTCTTAAAGAGATTTTCACAAATTTTGTCTTTGGTAGGAGAATTCTTAGACCTTAACTATCCTTCTACTGTAGTTCATGTTTGCCATGTAGAACTTCATTAACTCGCAAGTAAGTACATGCACATTATTTTTTACTGAAAGAAATAGTACTTAATAACAATACTGACCAAGTCACTAAAAAGATACAATCTTTACTTACTAATTGCATAGAAATACTGCTACATATTATTCCCTTTGCACTAGTCTCTATAATATGTTAAATGCATGCGAAATGCATTAATATGTTAATGATGCGAAATGGTTCACTTAATACACTGCATTATATTTCCTTTCACATCAATTCAGTTGAATGTAAAAAGCAAATTCATGAGATTATTAGCTAACCGGTAAGATGTTAGAGAAAGAATTGCAAATAATGCTTGATGTTTTTATAACAAAACCAAGGACTCCTTGTACAATGCTTTATTTGCTAAAATTTGATAAAATGATCTCTAAGACTGATAGCACATGTAACAAAAAGATGGTGTCTGAACAATCAGAAATCTGAGAAACCTATCAAGTAACTGGAGTAGATTTGTGTTAGATCAAAATGCAGTTGCAAAAAGGTAAGCAAAATTCTCAGAGTAACCCCAAATAGAACAGTTGGTGTAAAATTAAAAAAAAACAACAAAACATAACACAAAAAGGATCAAGGGCAAAGAAAACAGATAAAGAATGAAATACATAAAAAACTTCAAATCAAATTAATCCTTTGTTAGAACCTTATTAAAAACAACAAAAAATCCCACAGATATGACAGGGAAGAATATAGTTCCTAGGATATACATGCAAATGCAAAATAAGATTTTTTTTGTTTAAACAAATGCAGTAAACCTAACAGGACTTTGCATATACAAGTGAAATGCAATATGAAGGACTACTGGTGATAAACTGCGAAATTCAGCTAGGCATATACAGAAATCAATTACTATTCTCAGCTTCAAAAGAATTTTCCTCAAAAAGTATTTTTTTACTAAAACATTCCAGCTCCTCCAAGATCTTAGAGGCCAAATCAGAGATACAAAGGCAGCACAGGGTAGTAGAGACTTCAGGATCTGGTGCCCTGCTACAAACCAGGCAGTAAATCAGCTCTACAGCCAAAATCCATTTGACTCTATAACAGTGTGTAGACCCTGCTGCGGGCAATGACAGAGAAGCTTCCAGACATGCATTGTCAGAGACACAGATCTACACCTTATTTCTTTCAGATCCAGGGGCAGAGACAACCCAAGAGGCAGATTCAAAAAAATTTTCCAGAAACAAAAACTTTGCTAGCATCTTCAGATACACAGCTCGTAAGTTGGCTTGATTCATTAGGCAGCTTCTTGAAAAAAAAACCCACTAAATTCTTGTTCATTAATATAGCATGCTTTCTTGTCTTAATTATGAATGATAGAGCCTGTAAACTTTGTATGTATGTTGGCTGGCTTTGTTTAAGAATACAGAGACTTAGCAGTAAACAGCAATATTCATAAACATTTCTTAAACTACAGATGCAAAATTTTGAACTTAAACTGTGAAGATAATGTGGTCACATTCTTTTCAGTTCAGAAAACCATTCCAGCACACATGCAGATCTACTGGACATCAGGATAGTCCCAGTTGTCTCAGGATATAGCAAGTCCTGCTGACTGTCTTCCCAGTGCAGTGAAACTGTGTCCTGATTGTACATGGTTTCAAATTCTGCCAATGGAAGATTGCGCATTCTCGTTACAGTACCAAGCTGAGGTTGGAACCCCTTGTGTTCTTCTCTTTCATATTAAGTTACTTCAGGAAGGTTCCCCTGTGTTCACCTTGTAAGTCACTCACATCACTTGCAAAACCCAGTTTAAGAATCTAGTCTTTGCTATGGCCTCTTAGCTCTACTATAACACAAAGAATTAATAGGAGACAGCAATATTACTTTGGGATTTATATTTGAATTTTCCAAGATAGATACATGGGAAATGTCTACAAAAACACAGATATTTTTAATGGCCCTCTGAGCTCCAGATGGACATTACACAGCTGTGTGGTTTTAGCCCCACCTCAGCTGCACAACCAACTTCATATAGCTCAGTCTTGAGTGCAGCCCAGTAAACTAAAGAGAGGAGAACGGGGGATTTTTAGTTCAGGTTTTTCATTTCTCTAACAAGGCTATACATAAAGGCATTATCCAGCCAACTTACAGCAAAGAGATGCAGGTGACACATCTGCCTGATAACTTTCATTTAGGCCTACCAATACTCCTTTTCCAGGAGCTTGATAAGGTCAGGAATCCAGCATTACAAGTCTCTCATGTGTTATGGTCCATGCTACTTGAAGACTATTCAGGGCTTAACTACATTGCCAGCATAACCTGGAATCAAATGCCTTCATTAGAAATCATTGAAAAAGCAAGAAGATAAGCAGGAAATAAGAGTTTAATTCAAAACACATATGATCTCTAGGCTAAGGAGAATTTTAGGAAAAGTTAATTTATCTCTACATATTCAAATCCCTTTTAATTGAAAGCATTACAAGAAAGTGTTACTTAACTACATAGTACCTATTAGGGTGGCTATATTTCAAAGAATTTACAGGGTTATCTTATAAAATTCAGCTGAAGAAAAATATTTCACACAGTTTGTGCAATTTTTTATATTCACAAATGCTATGGAGGAGGAAAAGAGTACAGTTCCCTTAGGTTAAAGTACAGTGCTCCAGTGCTTAACAGAATACATTTAGAGAGCAAACATTCCCCACCTGTAAAATACACTGTGAATAGAACAGATGGCTTTCTATCCATATTCACTTTCTGAAAAGTCATTTGACTGCTTTTGTTGCTGAGCTTCTAGAAAAACAATTTTCCTTCCTGATTTTGCTGAGTCTAAACTAGGTTTTTGTCAATCCACTGCCTTGCAAAGCACCGTAATCCTATCTCTATTTAGCAAGCCTTCAATGTAACTCATGTTTCTTATATTTTGACCTTTGTCAGCGAGTAGCCTTTTGGAAAAGTCATACTGCATTAAAGCTGACATGAAAGGAAAACATTACATTTGGAAAAAAAAAAGTTACTATCAAATTAATTAAGCTGTTTGAATGCTTTCAAGGAACTGGGAAAACTTTAAAAAATCCTTTCTTCCATTCAAAGTGTGGTTTGTACTGAGTAAAACTATCCTGCCATCCTATCATGCACCGTAGTGGAAACTCATCTATAAATGGCTGACCCTCATACAAAGCTGCTACTTGGGCAGAGCTTAAAGTTTGGCATCTGCTGTTTGGTTTGGAGAGAGTTTCTAGAAAGATGAACTGCAATTGGTGACAGCAGAATATTGCAGTATTTATTTTGTTTTCATTAGGAGTATGAAAGCATTGAGACACAAAGAATTCTCTCTAATCCTATCATAAATGGGATTGGGTTTGGCCTGGGACATGCATTTACAGAAGAAAGAGAAAAAAGAAAGTGGTTTGTCCAGTAGTTTATCTGGAAAAGTTTAGAAGGTTGCAGTAGCCTTCACCAGAAGTAGGATTTCATCCTGATTTGTTTTGATGCAGTATTCTGGCTCTCAGTCACAGCCCATTGCATAGCTACCAAATTACACTAGTCCCTAGGCCCAGTATGGTTACATAACACAAATAAAATAAGGATGGAAGAGTGTGGGAAATACAGTCCTCCTGTCCTCTCTGCTTCTTCCAAAGAAGAGACATGGATGCATTAGAAGGCAAGTGTTACCTACTTGGAATTTATGGGTTTTTTCCAGATACAGAAGTGCTTGTACATCAGACCATGTTGGGATTTCTTTTGATTGTTTAAACATACTGAATTCGTGTTAAAAGCTTTGAATTTTAAACTCAGTACATCTAATTCAATTTTTATTTCAAAAGCTGTTGGTCTCTCTTTCCCCTTTAGGCCTTCCCCATGAAAGGATGAATGGTTCATGTCCTATTTTCATTTGCAACAGAAACCCCAAGCTGGAGTGGTACTGTTACTTGCTGATTCTGGTTTGCCTTTTCACCTTATTAGCAGGATTTCTAGGCAATATACTTGCACTACGACATTATGTGTACTGCATAAAGACATGGACCACTAATACCATATTTCTCTTCAATTTGGCACTGTGTGACTTTACTTGGACTCTCATGGCACCTTTTTCGGTATATTATAGTCTTCAGAAGCCCCCCGTCTACTTCAATCAAGGATTTTATTACATCATAAGACTGTTTTTTAGTATTAATATCTATGGAAGTGTCTATTTCCTGACACTCATCAGTTTTGACAGATACATAGGTGCTGTCCATCCTATCACTTCATTAATGTGGTGGGACAAAGGAAAGGCTGTGTTCTGTACCATTGCTGTATGGATTTTCATAGTGATTGCATCAATACCAGAGATATACTGCACTGTTGCAGCTGGAAGACACCATCATTTCCCAGATTTCACTCCAGGACACCTACAATCTCCAGTGCCATTCATGCTCTCCAAGATAGTGCTGAGATTCCTAATTCCAATCACAGTCATCTTTACATGCTACATGTTGACTCTCAAAGCATTACTACAACTCAATAAACGTCAGCAAAGAAGGAACAGACTAGTTAGACCTCTGTTACTGATTTCAGCTGCTATGATTGTATTTGCTGTTGCTTTCATACCTTATCATGTCATGATGATAGTGATCCTAATTTACAGAATTAATTGTCAGCCATCCTGTGAAAACCTAAGCACACTACACACCATTTATGAAGTCACAGAGATTGTCTGCAGCATAAACTGTTGCCTTGACCCACTCATTTTTACAGTAGCAAATAAGACATTCTATCAAAGAATTAAAAGTATAAGATGTCATCCCAAGTGCCAGAGCTGCTGTTGTCCAACAGGAAGAGTAAGGGACATCAGTCTGTCCCCAAGAACAACGACTTAAGCAACTTATGAAGACACGTGTCTCCCACTGACCATTTGGCATTGTTTCATGAGACCAGTTTAAAATTTGTTCTCCCATACCATGTAAGAAACTCTTAAATAAGCAAGAACAGACAGCAATGCAGAGTAAAACAATGTGGAAAAAAACCCTAACAGTTTTACAGAACTGGCATTTCAATTATCCTTGTCTTAAAATGTACCTGGACTTGTGCAAGACATTTGACACAGTCTCACATGACATCCTGATCACCAAACTGGAAAATAATGGGTTTGACTGATGGACCACTTGATGGATAAGGAGCTGGTTGAATGGTCACTCTCAAAGAGTTGCAGTCAATGGCTCGCTGTCCACGTGGAAACCAGTGACGAGTGGTGTTAGTCAAGGATCAGCACTGGGACAAGTGCTATTTAACATCTTTACAGGAGATATGGACAGTGCCATTGAGTGTACCCTCAGCAACTTTGCAGATGACACCAAGCTGTGTGGTGCAGTTGATACACCAGAAGGAAGGGATGCCATCCAGAAGGACCTTGACAGGCTTGAGAGGTGGGCCCAAGCCAACCTCATGAAGTTCAACAAGGCCAAGTGCAAGGTCCTGCACCTGGGTCGGAGCAATCCCAAGCACAGATACAGGCTGGGTGGAGAGTGGCTTGAGTGCAGCTCTGAAGAGAAAGACTTAGGGATGACAAACTCAACATGTGCCACCAGTGTGCACTTGCAGTCAAATCTTGGGTTGCATCAAGGCAAGTGTGACCAGCAGGTGAAGAGAGGTGTTTTTGCCCCTCTACTTGGCTCCGATGAGGCCCCACCTGGAGTTTTGTGTCCATTTCTGGAGTCCTCAACATAAGAAGGACATTGAGTTGTTGGAGTGGGTCCAGAGGAGGGCCATGAAGATG